>JAOTOK010110842.1:0-14117 GCA_025770025.1 Virgularia gustaviana | reverse complement strand
AGTGATTCTGAGCGTCGGTGGTGATCACCGCTGCAGCGGTCATTTCAGCCGTCCCGAGCACTACAGCCACCAAGCAATGATATTGCCCCAAGCCGGCATCAATTAATATATTGACAGGAATGTCTGTTGGATGTGTAGTAGTGAGCAACTTGCCCGGGCTGCCGATGTATGAGTAGTTTTTTTTCATGTGCTTCTTTATATCACACACATGGTTAGCTTGCATTCATGTGTTGCATTTTGTTGCAAAACGGGCTTGAAATATGGATAAAAAAGAAATAAATAGACTGAGGAATAGAAGAATAAGACAGGAAGAAAATGATGGAAAAGAAAAATTACAATGAATTGTTAAAAAATACTTATGCCCATGTTTACGACCACTTCAAACAATGGAAAAAAGAAATGGGAAACAAGAAACAACACCAACCGCCTGTTTGACCAGCCTCTTCCCACGCTTGAAATAATTAATTAGAACCCTCAAATCGCCAGGTGAATACAAAAACTTCAGCAGTACGACTTCGACGTTGAACATTGTGCTGGGCTACGTAATGGGAATGCTGATGCTCTGTCCAGGAGGCCATGTGACCCAAATGGTTGCCGTTATTGTGAGAAGAGGGAGGTGGAAGAATGGCAGTCTCGTGAAGAAGAGCCTCATTCCCTGGCGATGGTGCACCAAGTTAGGATAATCTGCAGAGAAACGGTGGCAGTAGGTGTACAGCCATGTTTACAAGGGGTTGAAGAAGCGCAGCGCAATGACCCTGAAATACGCTGCATTATCACATGGTTAGAAGAGTCAGTAACGAAACCACAATGGGGAGAAGTCTCATCTTACCGCACTGGGGTCAATGGCAATCCTTAAAGCTACACGAGGGAAGATTGTACAGGATCTTAGACACAGATACAGCTGAGCAACAATGTCAGCTTGTAGTCCCAAAAGCACTAAGAGAAACAGTTCTTCAACAGCTTCATGACAACCCCACAGGTGGTCACTTTGGGGTTACAAAAACATTGGCTAAAGTTTGAGAAAGATTCTTTTAGCTGAACTGTCGACAGTATGTCGAGGAGTCGTGTCGAAACTGTGATAAATGCGCTTCTCGTAAAGGCCCAAACAAAAGACAAAGAGCACCGATGAAACAGTTCAACGTTGGCACCCCACTTGAAAGAGTGGCAATCAATGTGTTAGGTCTGCTTCCGACGTCCTCTGCTGGAAATAAGTATACCCTCATCCTTGAGGATTATTTTAGGAAGTGGGTAGAGGCGTATCCCCAAGAGAACCAACAAGCTGAGACAGTGACTGAAGTTATCGTGAGAGTTTGTTTCCAGTTTTGGTGCCCGCTTCAGTTACACTCAGACCAGGACAGAATTTTGAGTCTGATTTGCTCAAGAGGATGTGTGAACTTTTAGGTATCGACAAGACTTGTACAACCGTGTTACATCCCAAGTCTGATGAGATGGTGGAGCGATTCAACCAGACACTAGAGAATACCCCCTTGGTTTGCACATTGACTGGCTACAATGCCATGGCAGAAACAGCAGCATTAAAGCATGGCAGGTCCATGGAACCCCATGCAAAAGCAAAATACCTACAACTTGCAAAACAAAAAAAAGCATCAGAAATTAGCAAGTGAAGATCCTTACATCGGAGCCTCTGCTGATTTAGATATCAACTGTGTATACTGTGGTCCAGGGCATGTAGAAATCAAGTGTCCCTATTCCATCTTACTACCCCAAGTCCAAGGTCAGATGGCAGTCAGTAACAGAGTTTATACAGACTTTTTTGTGTTCACTTTACATGGTTATGTGCTGACATGAATCACATTTGATGAGCAACACTGGCAAATGGTCCTTCCAAAGCTTGTTTGGTTCTGGGAGAATTATCTCTGCCAAGAGGTCCTCACGAGAAGGGTTGCTAAGCAATTACCCAGTAAGACAATCAATGATCACTTATTAATATACTGTAAGTCTAAATCTTGATTTCTTGCCATTTTGGAGTTCAGAGTGTTTAAAACCATTACAAAAAAATACAGTACACTCAATGAAGATACATACCGAATAATGCACAGTCATCATCCCATATTGAATTTACTGCAAATTGCTAATAATTAACAATATCATACTATAAGTACATATCAATATACAGCTATAGCTAGTGTGGTTTCAAGTGCAATTTGAAGAAACATGAACGAGTATCAAAATTACATCAGTTCAAAAAGACAAGTGCAATTATATGGCTTTGAAAACTCACAAGCCATATATATATGGTTTCCTAAATTTCATGAGAAACCATGAAATGGTCACTAATACCGAATGAATATACACCTGACGCTCTGATTTTATCAGGATAATTTTGATAATTAAAAACAAAGATCAATTAGTGTTTCAGATGTGTTTGTAATTCTAGTAGGCTCAGAAATTATCTGGTTTAGGCCATAAATGTTGCTTATGTTGAGTAGATTTGTGGTGTTATTATCCGTGGTTAGCAGACAAAACATCACAATTCATATCTCCAACTAGATAAAGTTCAACATTTTGCGCATCAATCTTATCAATGACGTTCTGAAAATCATTAAAAACACTCACAGGTTAACTCGGAGGTCTATACCAAGATACAAGCAAAAATGGTTTGGAACGAGGTTTAAAGCAGCAGTGCCACCGTCTCCGCATCTTTTCTGCGCATATTATTTTAACTTTGCAATACATCAGGAACTGTCAGAAAGTGCTTCATGTGTCATGGCCGCATCGGTAAGAACGGGGGGTGATGCATATAAGGTGATTTTCAATCCTGTTGCGCTTCCAAACTTGAAAACGTTGGGTGAACTTTTTCAAGTTTGGAAACCCTACAATTGAAAATCAGTTTATATGCATTGTGTTCTCGTATTCCTGTGCCATTTCTGTTACCGTTATGACACATGAAGCATTCCCTGACAGTCTCTGGTATATTGCAAAGTTAAAACAATATGCGCAGAAAAGATGCGCAGATGGTGGCACTGCTGCTTTAATGATTTCAACTGCGATCAATTCTAGACTTAGCGTATTATTTTGAAGGTCATTTCGAATTCTAAAATTTAAATTACTTTTAATGAAGATACAGACTCCACCGATACGGCCGTTTGTTAAGCGATCCCTTCTGGCAATATCATACCCGGGAATTAGGAGCAGCAGGGTTTTAGTAACTTTTCTGTGGGGAAAAAGACAGTAGCATCCCAGAAACTTTTTAAAATCCCCTTGAACAGCCTTATAATAACTTTAAATGCTGTTTTCTCAGAATATGCATTTTACATCTTTGAGAAAGGATATCTCATGATCTATTCAACCAATTTTGATGAAATTGTCAGGATATCTTCTTGTGGTAGTGCTGACTTAAATAAGCATAGGAAATATCTCTGTTCTGGATAGATCTGATTTTATGAGGGAAAAACTTATGCAAAGAAATATGTACAATACAAATTGATCCAGCGGCTGCTAGAATAGTCAGATAAAAAATCCTATGCTTATTTAAGATATGCATGTCCATACTATCCTGCATATTGGTCAAATCTCTAAAATAATTCATTTAATATATCAGAAGATATCTTTTCTCAAAGTTACCCATATTTTTCACAGAATGTGGCACATTTATGGGCTGGGTGTCAAGTTACATGGCATATGGGTGCAAATGACTAACTTTTTAGAATCTATATTATCATTTATAATTTAGCTTGGAAGGCAGAGGTTCTTCAAATGACCAAAATTTCTGCAGGAGCTCTTCACAATTGGGCTGTGTAGTTGAAACAAACATGGTTGATGCTTCACTAGATGTCGCATGGCTGGCTGATTCCAGCTTGCATTGCCAAAGAGAACCCACCCAAAGAGTGTCTCTTGGGCAGCTGGAGCTCCCTTGGGTCCGAGTATTAAACCAGGTTTGATAATTTCATGGTGAGCATCTACATCAAGCAAGATGTCGATCGGCTTGGAGATGTTTAAGTTTGGATCAGCCAGTTGAAGCGATTGTAGATGGGGCCAATTACACTGATGAAGAAGATTCTTGAGTTAACTTTATTTCTACTTGAACAACCTTGTTTTCCTTGTTTGGACATTGAGTCTCTCCAATTCCATTGATGACAATTGCTTGCTTATGTTTAGAAAGATGAAGTTGTTGAGCTAGCTTCTATGTGATAAAAGATGCAGTGGAAGCTGGATCTAGTATAACTCTTGCAACTGCTTTGTACTCCCGAGGTCCACTAGCATTGACTTCTGGCACAAACTGCTGTGTTTTGGGTAGACAAGTTGACTTGATTTTGCATTCAGGCATCATTGATAACACAGGTATAGTTGTTGGATAGTTGTATAGGTGGTGATGATGATAGGTGGAGCTTTTGGTGGAGTTGTTGTTGGCTGTGGTGTTGAGGAGGCAATTTGACTTTCAGCTTCAAGGTGCAACAGAGTGTGATGCTTCTTGCCACACTTTTGGCAATTAAATTAGGATGGACATTGCTTTACCAAATGCCCACTCTTTAGACAGTTAAAGCACAAGTTTTGGGTGAGCACAAAATCTCTTTTTTCTTTAGCTGATTTTTGCTTAAAGACTTTGCAATAAGCAATTCAATGCTTCAGCTAATGTCAGACACAACATTTGCTGTTTACTTTGACATGTAAAGCAGCTTGTAAAGGCTGTTGCTACCTCAGAAAATGTGTAAGAGCTTGTTGATTTCGTCCTTCTGTTGTTTACTGCAAATATCGTTTTCGTTTTTCGGTTTGTTGTGCGAGCAACTTTGCCCGTTCCTAATTCTTTTTAGCTTTCTCTTGTTTACGATATTCATTGGCGAGTGCAGATACAACCTCTTGATTTGATTTTTAAACATGTCCTTTTTTTAGTTTAAAGTAAGTCATATCATATGTTGTTTTGTAATTTTTAGATTCCATTGTATATGAAAAGATGAATGCTGCTCTGTGTAACATGCAGGGTCAGCTGCATACGTGAAAGGTCCATTAACAAAACCTCAAGCATTATAACCAGGGGCTGTGTATCCATGGAAACCACAACATGGCTTCCCCAATCTTAACCTTCAACGAAGTAATACGCAACGTTTCTTCCGAAGGAGGAGACAGGACAAGGGGGCTGTCAGTTCATAGCCTGGACAACGTTATTAATTCCTCGGCAGATCATTTGGATTCCTTGCAACATTTTATACCAAACTATTACGGTTTCCTTGGTTTTGTGAAACAGTGTCCTGTAGCTGATTGCAGTAGCTGATTACTCCTTTGAAAGAGGAAGGAAGTAGGGGTCAAGGTTGGTAATCCCACATCATCTTCTAAGTAAGATAGTGGATGTTGGTTCATCTGGACTTCGATATATAGAATTCACTTCGCTTAGTTCATCCCAACTGAGTCCTGCCACCTATGGTTTTGTACATGATTTTCTTTCTGATGCCGATCAACCTTTCAAAATGCCCTCGCCAACATGGCGCTCTCAATAAATTGAACTTCCAGATGACCTTTTTCTACAAATATTACGTCAATAAGTATGCATCTGTTCTACAGACAACTTCATATTCATTCATGGAGACAGAGAACACAGCAGAGCCATGTGTTGGAGTTGTGAAACCGCACCATGTGTTAAATTGGCATTTCAGCCAAATCACTAATGAACATTGCTTGATATGTCTGTACTAATGATCGAGCAAAGGTGGTAACCAGGAACCACTTTCATCATTTGGCCCTTGAATATCTGCAAAGGCATTACAGGGGTGTTAACATTATCATTGTTGGTGTTCGGACTCAATGCTGCCTCTACCATTGACAGTCTGATGAACAGCCCTTGTTATGTAATCACTTCCTGATAAGGGTGGCCCACATGGTAGGCATAGAGCGAAATATTGTAGCTCAGGAGAATGTGAACCAATCCAGTAGAACCCAGCTGCCATAACATCAGTGGAGGAAAACAGAGACACATGTCGAACTTTAATAACGATATAGACATCTACATTTAGGGCAGCTTCTCTTGGACTCCAAGAAATCACACAAGTTTCACACAAAGCAGCTGATAACATGAAAGTTTTTCGCAGACTACTTCCACAACATAACACCAATCCAGAATAGACTTACCAGTGGCAGATCAGCAAACACCGAGCAGCAACTACGGTGAATCAACATTGAAATCCGGGTGAAAATGCAAATTGAATCGACATTGACCCACGATGTCTATCAAACGTCAACTGACTTACGTTGGATTGACCTCAAAAATTCGACGTCAAAATTCGGGTGAAAATGCAAATTGATCGACATATTTTTAGCAACATTAAAACAACGTTGACACCACAACGTCTATTAAACGTCAATAAGTCAACCTTTAATTGACGTTGAAAACAAGGTGAAAACTTAAATTGAATCGCCGTAGTTTTGGTAACGTTGAAACAACCTTATCACCACGACGTATATTAAACGTACATCAACTACTTTATGTTGCATCAACATTAGCCATAGACGTCGAAACGATGCTATCATGACGTTCAATCGACATTCATCACTCAACGTTGAATCAACGCTGAAAACAGGGTGCAAATGCAAATTGATCGACATAGTATTCGCAACGTCGAAAACAAGGATGACACCATGATGTGTATTAAACATCGATCAGTCAACCTTGTAACCACAACGTCATCATTAATCGTCAACTAACTTATGTTGGCCAAATATAAGCGTCTATAGACGACGTTAAAATTATGACGTTCAATCAACGTCAATCAACTCCACCTTGATTCGACCACAAAGAGTAGGTCTATTTATTAAGTATTTTGAAGCGTTAATTAACGTTAACTTAATTCAAGTGGACAATTAGTAAAAAGCTTGCAATATGCGAATAAATCAACATGGAATACACGTTGAAACAGGTCAAAAATATTAATTGAATCAAATACGAACCCAGAAACATTGAAACAAGTCGGAACAGACAATATACTTCTTTTAAGAATGAAATATCGACCGATTAGGACTGTGACATCAAACATCTATTATATACTAATTAGTTGGTTCTAATTATAAAACTCTCTCAACGATATTGTTCATAATAATGGTAGTAATAATCTAATAAATCACGTCAACATCTATGATATTTTTACCAACCACAAAGATGGTTAGTTTATGCATGATTGGTGATGGAGTATCATAGTTATGCATTGCTTTTTAAAGTATCCCCCGAACAGACTTGGAGGCGGTGGGAGAAAATGATGTGTATGAGCTGATGGGATCAGTGTAATCCTAATTAACCATAGATATAGTAGGCATAGATCCCCAAGGTATCTACGATTCAATGGTCAGTCGTGTCTCACCCATTGGGGGGGCACCATTTGCCATCTTGCGACGCCATTTTGAATGAGCAAGCTAAAAGGGGTGACTCAAAAGGAACCGCTTTACATTGAATTTGTAAATTGTTTTCATTGTCGTAAATGCTTGATCCTTTTGAGTCATCACTTTTAGCCTCCACATTCACAATGGCGTCGCAAGAGGTCAAATGGTGTCCCCCATGGGTAGGACAAGACTAACCATTGAATCATTGATACCTTAGCAATATATGCCTACTATATCATGTAATTAACAACGTAGTATCAAAGCAATGCGTTTAGGGTAGAGCCAACAGTGGTGTAGCCAGGCTGACAATTTCATCATGCTATGTAATTTTTTTCTATGTTCAATGACCTTAAAAACAATAGATTTATAAATAAATAAATAAATAAATAACAATGGTAACATTTAAAATTTGCATAGCATGACTAAACCATCAGCACATCTACACCACTGAGAGCCAACCCTTCTGGGTAAATGTTAGAAATTACAATTTAAAATTACTATTTTGTCACCAATTTACTACCAACATTTGTCCCCAGAGAAGAATAATATATATGCTATAAAGGCTTTGGATACACTACGTACGTTAGCCAAATAGTTGTACTGCATAGCCAAAATATTCTTATTTAAATGTTGTGTTTGCGAAATCACGTTCCCTTTCGATTTTACTTGACCACAATTACATGCAGAGGTCAGTGGTGCCCAAGATATGTGCATTTTCTCAACTTCCACCCGTTGCCTCCCAAGAAGTAAAAAAACATTAATTACTATAAGTGTAGCATCACAAATAGTTCATGATGTCCTGGGTTATTTGGGATTCTGTGGACCTCTTGGTTTTTCATAACACTTTCTGTATAAATAGGAAAATACTATACACCAGATTCCTGTATATAGTTCGCCCACGGTGGTTCAGGCAAAGGAGAAAAACGGAATTCCTTAGGTGACAACATACAGTATATAACGGAAACTAGGACTGTAGTAATCTAAGTGAGCATGAATTTTGCTGGAAAAGAATATACGAGTTTTGTCCTTCTTGAATGCCCTCCGTCTAGTGCAACCATGGCCCCCAATAACTGGACCTGAGGAGGCGACAGGTGATGACTACTTTGTGTTGCATGGATGTAGAGATCTTCGGTGTGATTAGCTCGACCATAGGCATTCTGAAATTTAATTTTTATTGATGCCTTATTCCACCCATTCGCAATACAAATCCCAAAGAGCATAAAGTGCCCTACATCGAGGTAGCCACACCGACATATAGTGAAAGCAAGATGAAGTACAAATACGAGGCAGGCTCTAACCCCACCCCTGCACATCTAGTTAAAATGCAGAGGCAACACAACCAAGTACACCTAATGAATACATACTGGTGACAACTTCAAAAATTTTCATTTTCACAAACGACAATTTTTTCTCCATGACTTTTTAATGTTATTTTGGGCCACTAGTTCATTATTCATCAATCTGCATAAGTCAAAATAGTATCCACATGTTGAGAGTTCCGATTTATGATGCTGCGATGATTTACGATGCTCAAATTATATCTAAGTTGAAATCACAAACACACCATGTAGATGCTTATGTTTGTCACAGTTGTGCCAAATAGGATTTATTTAGGATTTAGATTCTATATTTGTCATTCACGTCGTAAATGGTTAGTCATCATCATCATTATCTTTATAATTATAATTATGACGGGTTTCTGAAAACAGTATGAGTGAATAGAGTATTGTATCAAAAGAGCAATGCATGAGCAAAACTTGCTCGGCAGTTCATATTTCGAGGATACCATGACAGTTGAAGCAACCGGAGAAGAGTTCTATTGGACCATGAAGCCAGAATAGCTTGCTAAATTAACTTTCTTGAATCAAAAAAGGTTCGTTGTAGAGGTATAATAACCAAAAAGTATATATATACAAGAATCAAACCAAAAACTGCTTTTTCTGAGACACCTTCTATTGTATACAGTGCAATGCATGCTCATGCATGATATCGTTATTCCATACTTACTTCTGCTTGATGTTTCGGGCGTTGTTTCTTACTGACAGGCCCTCCAATTTTGGAAAGTCTAGACTGCTGAAAAGTTAGAAGTTGTTAATGGCCTATAAACTATTAGTGTGTATCAATAGTTTTGCACAAAGAATTGCAAAATGAAGTGGTGATTACTTGGTCATAAACATATCACTCACTGATATACCCTACATTTGCAATAAGATTTTTGCCGGTTGCAAAATGTGATTAAGAAACAAGATGTACAATCCGGCTTATGAAATCTTCACTTACCAGGAGCCTCTCCTTTTCCTCCTCTTCCAGAGAAGCTTCCAGTTTGTGGAATGCATCGATGCCCAACCTGCACCACATTATCTTCAATTTTCATCAGCAGACGGGGCACTCTCTGTTGGAATCCTAAATAGAATAATGACAAACTAAGAGATATAATCGTTTAACAAAGCAAGATAATCTTAATAGAAGCGAAATGTTCTACACGCCCCAGTACGAAGAACAAAGCCCATTAACGGCAAGAGAATTAACAGATCATTCTTTAACAGCATTGGCAAATTCAACTTTGCCTGTGTTGATTAAACAATAAACATTACACCAGCATTACATGGTGGCTTTATTTTTTTATATTGATTTTACCATTTGAAAAGTAATCTATTCGCCAGGGATACTATTACATTGACTTCATTATTATATCAGTTAATATGCACTTGCCTGATTGGCATTTTCTAAATATATGTGCTGAATAACTAGCAGGCGAGATGGGAGAGAAATCCCAGCTGCAATCGCTACATGCAAGCATATTTTTGTGCATACTCACTGGCTTCTGTCATAGGAAAAAGCCGGTGGCCATTCCGTGTGACATGGTTTGCCCTTGACTTTGTGAAGCTGCAGCACTTGTCGACCTGGATGTCATGGACTTTTTCTTCTTGCTGGTGCTGTTGGGGTCCATTGCAGGTTTTTTGTTTTTTGGCTGGAGGCCTAGGATAGTTTAGAAGATCTGCAAATATATATGTAGTATAAAATAAGGTACATATTGAGTACATAAAAGGTACATATGTAATAAAATAACTACTATGATTTTGCTATTATATAATTTACAGAATCTTTTTCCTTGTGATTACTTTAGAACTGATTTGACAGCACAAAGAAAAATTCAGCTCCATGAAAAATATTCGCTGCCTAAAGCCCTGATGAGAAAACACAAACATATCACTGAATAATGACGGCGAATAATTATCTACGCACGGGATCCGGGATTGGGAATCGGCTGAATAGGGATAGATTGTGCAATGTACAACTGAACTAACCAATGTGATGATACTCTAACAGCTTTTATTTTGCTGCTTTTTAATTTGCAGGGAAAGCAATTGAGCTGTGTCTTAAACATGGATATAACCATTTCAACAACAATAATAAGTTACCTATGTTAAGATATCATACCGTAAGTCTGGAAAGCTCTCATATAATTTAGTTTTAAACTGTTCAGATACCTTTGACTTCCCTTTTACAATAGTGCCAAGCAAATTTTGTGGAACCGTGCCAATCCCTTCAACCTTCTTGTCAACCAGACAAAGTACTACAATGTGGTGCCTTTGCTTGGTACCAGTGTTAGTGTACAAATGAATGGATGTATCATAAAACAATAGTCAATAATCACATGACGATATATTGCTGTGATGTAATATATGTGGACTGGTCGAGCGGTTTATGAGGCCTTTATCAGGTATAATGTTCTTAGTCAGAGGGAAGATATGCAATTTCATTTTGTAATGGAGAAAAATATCTATATGTATTAGGATGGTATTATGTATTGAACGGGAATGCTTGGGGAAATGGGGAAGGTGGCAGATATGAGAAGGGGACTTGCGGGATGGCGGAGGACTAGCGTGGTCATGTCATCGTGTCCACTGTCCACTGATTATACTGTCCCATGTGCGAACCTGCTCTGCATGAAATCTATGGTTATGTCAACAAAAAAGTTCTTTTCTCTCAGGAATAAGCGTATAAGGTCGGCAATGTAGACCATGTAGGTGACAAAGCAATTGTAGAAGGTATCGTCACAACGCTGTCGCCGAAAAAGGGGAAGTTCTTTGATAGGGAAGCTTGATGATGATAGTGGATCTATTCGCTTTGTTGCATTCAACAAAGGTCAATGAAGTCAACTCGTGGAATGTGTTGAAGAGAAACGTGCCGTAAACATCGCTAACTGCACGGTGCAAAAGGCCTATGATGGTGGAGATGGTGTTGAGATTGTGCTGAACGATAGAAGTTCCATAAACAAATCTAATAAGTGCTTTGAGTTGTCATTTCCAAGTGTGGAAGAAGCGATGCTGATGTGTCTTGCCATTGATACAGTCAAGGATATAAAGCTTATCGAGCTTGCAGAGCAATCTGTGTACCAAAAGGTTATTGAGTGAGCGAGTGAGCGAGCGAGCGAGCGAGCGAGTATAATTATAAGAAATAGATAATTAAGTAATTGTTTTATAGGTGAATGGTTAAGGTTAAAGTTGTGGAGGTCACTGAGTCTATGTTCCTAAATAACAATTGGAAGTTCCAAAATGTTTCAGTGGCAGATGAAAGTGGAAAAGCGACAGCCACATTGTGGCAAGGGGATGTTGGGAAGTTGGCTGTCAATAAGTCATATGCCATTGGCAACCTTATGGTAAAGTGCTTCCGTGAGGAATTCAGTCTGACGAGTCCCAAAAGTGGCATAAGCATAGCTACGGTAGTAATTAATAACTTCGAGTCGACACAACAGCAAGCGACACAACTACCTAATTTGGCTTCCTAGTACAAAGAATAACCATTATGGAGCAGTCAGACCAACAGTCGGATGCTTTTACCCGCCCGATGTCTACCTTGACACAGGTTATCGATAAATTTAAAACCTTTGCTAAAGTAATATCTCAGCAAAGTGGTTCAAAGCTAGATGAGGCAGTTAGAAAGACCAAATGAGAAACTTACACGTGTAAACGCAAAGGAAACCAACAGCAATTGGATCACTCTGTTAAAGTCCTCGAAAAATTCGAAGATTCGTCCAAGTTACTTGAAGAGCTCGACTTGGAAGCTGCTAAACGAAAGTTAGAAGAAGGTGTTCAATTGGTAAACAAGCGTATCAAGACCATCAAACTGGCCGATAAGAGCGATTATGGGTGGTCTACCGTTGCGGAGTACTTGTCCGACAATTTAGCCTCCGATACCGACGATGAAAAGCGAATATACGGATCGGAAAGGCGAGCAGAGAAGAAGTATAAAGACCGACAGAGGGTCTGCAAAGAAAAGTTTCTCAAGACAAGGCAGTCTTCATTCTCTCTATTGCGTCCAAGTCGTCAACATTCAAACAATCGTAGACTTGGCCTGTGTTTCAAGAAAAGTATTCTACTCCACACGTACTTGCTTTGTTTCACTTCGAGCTTGTATATTATACGTGTCGCTTACTCGGCTCAATACAATGATTCTCCAAGTGCTTTATCGTTTGTTCGTGTGTTCATATATTAGATGTTATAATACAAAAGATTAGGGCAGAATAATTAATAACTGGGGTACGCAGTTTAGCAGCTATTTGTTTTCTGCACGGTTTGGGAGGTAGATCAGTGAGTGTATTGTTACTTATCACAAGTCATGCGTTACTAATCGTACAAATAGCTTAGACCATCCAAGCGTTCTTCCTTCGAGTCGACACAACAGCCAGCAACACAACAACCTAATTTGGCTTCCTAGTACAACAAATAACCATTTTATTTTTGTAATTTGTAGTGTGGAGAATTTGGCCATCTAAGCGCCTCATGCGAAAAAACAAGGAAGACCGTTGCAACTACTAGCACGAATCCCAAATGACTAGCCGACGAAGACGAGGTGGGGTCTGACAATACTGTTTCTTTATTATACCATAATTGTTATTCTGTGGAATTTTCCGCTAATGCTAAATCTCATAAAGTTAAAGGGCGTATCAAGCACGCCCTAGAATTTTGGCGTAACACAATAATTCGCCCCCGAATTTGTCATAACTATCATCGAGGAAGGGTACAAATTGCCTTTTGCAGCATATCCACCGTGTTTTTTATGTAACAACTTATCAGCTCGACAGCATAAGGAATTTGTCTCTCAAGCAAATTCTGAATTATTGAGTAATGATTGCATTATAGAGTAGGACACTCCACCTTTTTGTGTGAACCCTCTTACGGTAGCAGTCGTAAAGAAACACGTTCACAACACGCCCGCCCTGCTTGAAGACTTGAGGTTTTCGTTTACTAATGTAGATTGCTTTAACGGCTACTGCATTAATGCGCAGCCCACATCATGCACCGTACTGTTTTCGCACGCTAGCGATTTCGCTTTCGGTGGTTACGCAGCAACCGTTAACGGTTCAATAGTCAGTGGCATGTGGGAAGAAGATGTCGGTAAAAGCTCTACTTATCGAGAGCTCAAAGCCATATATTACGTCTCTCTTTCATATGTCCAAGAACTAAGGTTTGATTGATTTTGATTTGATTTATTAATTCGCCAAAAAAAAACACTATATATATAATATACAGAACAATAAATAGATGGCGAGGTGGCCCAAGTAGAAACTGGGGGGCTTATTATAGCCTTGAGTCACCTCATTGTAAAGAGAATAGGTAATGTTATATTATGGTGGTACGGTGTGATATATAGGTTACATAAAATATTTTACAAACGAGATACAAGATGATTATGTAGTTTGTGTTGAAACAATGAAATTGATGAAGAATTGATTATGTCTTGGTCTAGTGAATTAAAAAATTTAGGGCCTTGGTAGATAACGGTAAATT
>JAOTOK010110731.1:0-14117 GCA_025770025.1 Virgularia gustaviana | reverse complement strand
ATAGACTGTTCTTTGGAATATAGATTATAAGAGTTCTAAACTTTCTGGAATAAAAACTTTCATTCGATGAAGGATGAAAGGTTCCATTAAACTGGACTCTGCCATATACATAGCATGCGTCGTAACAGTGGTGATAAGAAATAATGACAGCATATTTCCAGTCATCTTGCATTTGTATAAACTTGAGCATACTGAAGCTGGCAGCTATATACAGTATAATAATAAGCTTGGCGCCGACCGACAGAAAGGAGCCCAAATTGTTGAGCTCCTTCTGGTTTTCATTTACTCTCGGAAATCAACCCACCCGATTTTCATTACGCATGGTACAGAAGTGGTATGCGCTTTGCCCGCCTTTAAGCCAAAGGCCACCCTGTCTTCTTTCTCGAAAAGCTGTACAGTATCAAAATGAGGTGCAAAAGCGCTTAGCACTTCATTTAAATGTGAGTGTGTACATTTCGTATGGTGGTGATGTAGTGATTTAATAAGGGTGGTTATCAAATATTTTGAATACTGTTTTCAAATTGGAAAGAGACGAGTGGCGGTGGAACAGCACCTTATTCCACAGTCCGTTCCCAGCTGCTAGTTCTCAAGTACAACCTACGCCTGAAGCTCAGCACAAAAGCAATGCCGACCGGCTGAGCGATTTAGTTTGAAAAAGAAAAATCTGTCGGTACTCACGGTACATTTGCGAGTGTCTGTAATGTTTCCTTGATGTGCACGCTTTTCTATTTCACGACAAAAGATCAAATTATAGAGGGCGAGGAGGCGCCGAGCTGTCGCCACCGTTGCAAAATGTATAAACAATGTAACCTTAGCTTCGAGTGCACTGCATCCAAACCGGATCATACACAAACATTTGGGGTGCTGAGAGAAAGGTGGAGTGGCACGAGACTTTGAATAACGCTGTAGGTAAGCAAAATGTTGAACAAGCAAATAATTATAAGTAAAGATTGACCAGGAATTAATCTCCGTTCTTCGCTCATTATTCCGCCGGGAGAAATTTTAATAATTTGAAGTGCTCTGTTGTTTGGTCCTCCACTACAAATTTATCTTCAAGTGTAAGCCGGGATTAAAACGCCTCTGATGCCTCCTAAAGCCGTTCCATATATCCAAGCTCTCATAACGTGTACTAACATAACCGTGTTCGAGTAAGCAACGACCCAAAATTGCTCGGATTTTGATGTTTATACCACGTGGACAATACCGCAATGTCGACTTAAGCTAGGATTTATTTATTTGATTTCTGTTATACACGTCTCTTTAATTTGTTTGCGTTTGACTAATGAGATAGTAAAATCGTAACTACTAGTAATAGTGTATTACGTCGTGACCACGCTTCTATAGAACCGTCGACTCATGTTATTAAATATAGGTATATATTTATATAGGTCTAAGCATATCCGTCTTGACAATTACACTAGTTATTTACTATACGTTTATAATTGTTGAAAGAACGTATTCTTTATCTCAATTTTATCTTGAAATCATCTCAGTTACGCGGGTTAACCATGATACATTCGACTTACGACCTGAGCACTACTATACGCATATTGTGTATTTGTTCGCCGCTCGCCCGTCTGGTTGTCTTACATGTCTGCAACATGCACATTTGCCACAATTTCAATTGCGTTTATGTACATACAATTACGATGACCGATCATTTCTCAGTAGCCTAAATCACGCACCACCGAACGGCCAATATTGACAACTGTCACGAAATACGTATCTCGTATTATTATTATTGTATAACTGAGATTATCGTGCAAAATATGAAACGTCAAGCGATGATACATATTTTCATAATAACATTCAAAATATATTTAGATTGTCGATCTATTTAAGTAGTTACGTACAGAAAGTATATGGTGATAGACCATTCAAGTGAAATTAGTTAGATAAGATAGATGTTTTTGTGTTAAATAATATCCATGGTGGCACCTTTGTACAGCAATTATTGAAAAATTGACCAAAGATAACAAAAGTGTTCGTAGTCTATGTTAAGATGCTCCGGAAGAGGCACTTCGAGATGTGTGCCACACCACAATGCCTGCGTGTTTTAAACTGCCAGTAAACGATACAGTTTAACAGTTACTAATGTGCGAACTCGACAACGTGCTGATAACACATCTATATTTGTACAAGTTGATCAGTGATTATTAACAAAGAAGACGAAACAGAATCTCAATGGACATTATTTACACGTTACGCGTTATCTTAAAAGCTGCTTATTAATTTGTTCAACAAAACGAAAATATTTATTCAAATTTTCCCCTCCGAGCAAACAGTCATTAGCGCCTAATCATTTCTTTTATTTCTCAACACGAACCAGCAAGGTAAACAAAAATATATAAATTATTTAATTTTGAATGTAGAAAAACACGGAGCCATCCAGATAGTTCAAGTGCTTAAGACCCTACCAATCATGGGAAGCTGCCAAGTAGGTGTATTTATAAAAGAGCACTTATATTTTGTGAAACAATTTTGAACGTGTGCGAACAGTTGATTGGGGTCAGATATCGGCACGGTGGGTAACCGACAATATCTGGTACAACTCGCATGCACAACTAAACGTGATAATTATACAATTATCGACTTTAAGATAGAATGATTGATAAGTTAGGGGATTTTAAACGTAGGTAACAACTATTTCTTAATAATCAAACACACGAGACTTACTAGCAGACCGACGGATAGCGCACTGGCTTCTAACGTTCAGTGATGCATAACAGCAAACCTGGTACATGTTTCTATACGATACGCCATGTAAGAACGCTCTATATCTGTATGTTGTGTATGTTTGATGCAACAGAGGTGGAAAAAGCACCAAAGTCTGGTCGTATGGCTGCCAGCAATCACAAAGATACCGCAAGCAGACATTGTGTCGCCAGGTTGACCCTCCAAGAATTTTGCGTTTCAATAAATTTTAAAATGAACAAACCCTAGTGCTGATACAATGTCAAGTCACTTCCTTAAACAATACCTTAACTTCTATAATAAGACCTAGAGACTTAGATGACTGTAAAACGCTTTAACAATATTAGCCACCATGGAATTGTCGTTTATGGCATAGGAACGCCATACACGGTTGATGCGTGAAATTGCGCATTCACTTGCGGTACGGTACCATTCCGGTTGATGCAAGGAAGCCATTCTCTTGTCATAAGATAGGAAACAGTTAACACAACTAACTGTTGACCTAGGATAGCGATTGCGAAGTGAACGCGAGATGACAAATGTCAGAATCGTTTAGATTCGTAGATAATTGCATACAGGCCGGAGGACGAGAGCTGTCGCTGCTCAGTTTAAGTTTGTTTTCCACTTACTTTACAACCGAAAGACATTGTCCTTGGGTTACGACTGCTTTGAAGAAACAACACCTGTGTTATGAAATGACTTGCGTAAATTTTAGGGTATTGGTAGGAGGATATCTAACACCATTTTCGGGACACAGACAAAATTGACGTCCGTCGCTAAAGAGGGCGCCAGTTAAGTAATGTCTGTTCATCCGAAACCTAATATGGGCCAGGTAAAATACATTTTAACAGCGTGACCTGTTGATAGATTCTTATTGCAACCGACATCTTCTGTGGGAAATATATCTCCCTAGAGTTGAACTTATACATATAACAGCGCAAGTCTTCGGTACACTGTTGGAAAAACAAAATATTTAGACAAGTATATCCGTATATAGTGCTCTGGGTAGATCAACTATCGACAGGAATTAAGGTATGTCGCTGTATGAGATATGAGTTAACTGCTACACTATACTGAGGAAAATTCAATTTCGTGCAGAGCATGTTTTAGAGATATTATCGTAGTTCCCCACACACGCATTTCTTCATAGCTTAAACAACACTCTGTATTTACGTCATATATAATATCAATAGTTATTTTATATCTTTTTCACGACATTTCTCCCAAACACTTCATTTTGTATAACGATCATGTATGTAGAGCACCCAGTTGGGATATGACCAGTATAATATATCTGCATAGAAAGTTCATGTACAATTACTTAAATGTACATATATCTATATATATTTATTTACGGTTCCATACACCTGGTAGTCGTATAGTTGGCCTAATACCATTGTAAACAGTCGTATTTACTTGCTCAACAACAGTGTGAAACGATACGCCTAAACCGGTGCCCAGTAACTTGTTTATATATAGATGAAGAGTGCTATGAACACCCTGTTTATAACTTCAGCATGATTCAGCAATAAATATACAAAATCTTAAAAAAAAAGACATGTAAATGAGTGCAATACATAACATCCAAAAGATTTCGTCCTGTGAGACATGTCGTATTGCGAATCATTTGATTTTTTAGGACGTTTTTGTAACTCCTTTGCCAGGCAATCCACCGTCTGCCATCTTCTTATATATGCAGTGATACAGTTTCAGTTTATTTTGGTTATATCACTGAGTACCCATCACTAATATACATATTAAATGTACATGTAGTCACGCACATTGTTTGCTTTATGTATTTAGATGTTTTGTACTGCTTGAACAAATGGCAATAGGTATCCAATGTAACCCTGCAATTCGTTGTTTTCTCTTTTGCCTGCATCGACACAATAAGAACATGCTAGTAAAATTATTGAGAAGACTTTATTATAATCGTGTGGTAATGCATAAACAATATGTGATAAATACGAAATGAAAATTGCTTTGCCCGGGCTCATTGCGCCAAATTTTCAGTTATACTATCCTCTCTACCAAAAACCAGATAGAAAAGTATAAAATAAGAAAAAAACGCAAAAAGCGCAATATAAAATTATATCCTCCCATTCGCATAATGAGCGGGGATCCAAAAAAATAACATTTTGTTGAATTTAGGATAGTTTGAAATTGCTACCCTCAAGCTTTGCCTAGGTGAAAAAGACTGTTATAATTAAAAACCATGTAGTTGTGATATACATATTTAAATGACTATACTGCTTGGGGGCCTAAGTATAATCATATCCCGCCTGATCCAAACATGGACTTATCCAGACTGAATATATAGTCTATTTTGTAGACTTCATCGCAGTTGCAATTCCATGCATTTAAAACTATTCTTGAAGATGTGTTGTGCTTCTACTATCCACCCAGTAATTTGTTTTAGCTAAGTAATGTAAAATCTTTCTTAACCAAAAACATCCCCGAGTCATTTGTAGGTTGGTCATCTTAATGTATGTTAGCATATCTTTGCCTTCAAAATAACATCTGTATTATTTTGGGAAATTAATCAAAGACGTATGCGACTAACTAAAATATATCACGACGGTTAAACCGTGTTATATCTGGTCGTCTGGACTATATCTATAGAGAAGTTCTGTACTTTCGAGAAAGGAAAGGATCTCCTCCTCCTAAGCCATCTTTTTCGCTCATTGTCCTTTATCAAAGATAAGAAACCTATTGATATATCTTTCGTTGCGCAAGGCCTATCAACTCAATCTAGAATGAATTCAACTGCAAAATGCAAATATTTAGTGCTGTCAGGTAATCGTCTTTTGGACTGTGATAACAAAACCGTTTAACTTCTATCGTAAATCATATTTAGAAGACCAAAAACCTAGTTAAAAACCCAACAGAATTGCCTTAAAAGAGATATGCCACCACTGGGCGTTGGGACAACCCAAAATTCAGCTAACATTCTGCCAGAAAAGTTTTTGTTGTAAAAGGGCCGGGCTTCGTGTTTTAGTTATCGCTGAACAACACGAATTTAAATGAATATAAATTTAAATATTTGAGGTTACAAGAATAACAAACTAAATGAAGTACATTTATTACATTATCCTAGCGACACACTAATAGTAGCCTTAGGGATTGTTCCTATAATACAATGATGAACCCATCGTTCGTATGTGGGAGACAATTTTATCTTATCAGTTTTTTATGGAAAAGACGTGACTCGATAGAATATATTATTCATTTAAAACTACTTTATGGACATGTTTCCGCCTATAATACTCTCCTTTAAACTAAATTGTTTTTCCAACTTTTAGTTCATGATTGATGGGGAAAATATTTTGCAAAATGTACATTGTACACTGAAGGGTAATATATAAATCAGGAAAGAAGAAAGCCAGAAAGGTAGCTTTCTTGGAAAATAGTTCTCTTTTAAGGTCGGATTCGTGCGAGGAAATCGAACAGCGTAAAAAATGTCGTCTTCCATATGTGGTGTGTAGGATCTGTGGCGCTGCTCCGTGCATTCTTGACGATCTCCAGAAGCCATATTGCCACCACATTGAAAAGCGGTCGAATCGTGTCGACAAACGAATTAAATAAAATACACTTGACGTACGATGCGGAAATTTCCACAGAACAAGAGCCAACATTATGAAAGCTCGTCCTATACGAATAAGTTGACGAACTTCCAAATGAAATTAGTCCATTACTTTTTCCCTTAATATAGCATTAAAGTAAACAGGTATTTCAGACGACCAATTTATCTCTCACTTAGAAAACACACCAGAGAGTAATTAATTAGTTTCCTACGCGTCAAGGTTTCTTGATAAATATGAAGAGCCATGTGCAAGCTAGCTAGAGAAAAATATCGAGACAACAAGTGAACTCCGTCATACAATGAATTCATTTACGTTTATTTAGTTATGTTTATTCAAAGTGGAGCAATTTTAACAAAGAATCAGTTAACGCTTGTTTTTCTAGCCAGAATGTTTATTCCATTATATTTTGCTTAAAATATTTTTAAGATCGAAGCGCATTATATATACTTTACAATCAACCGTTGCACAGACAAATACGTAAATAGATAATTAAATATATTCTAAAGTACTAACCAATCACATTAAAATATGGCGAAGTCCAAATCTGTATACTAGATCTTGCGACTTAAGTAAGGGAAGTCTACGAATTGTATACCTGGTACAACTTATCTGTTATATTCATGGGCAATCGAATGGTTTTAAAAAAGCTTATGTTCTTCATCTGAAAGATGATTAACGAAAGTAACCAGTCATGTAATCTCTATTTGTGGGGCGATATTAGGAACAAGTAACGGGGGAACCACACCAACCTCAACTCTTTAAATAATCACAAGATTCATTATTATCAAATTCCCTTAAATAACTAGAAATTTTGGTCTTAACGTGAAATTTTCGCCTAAGAAGCGAAACCTATCGTGTGTTCGTTCTGTGTACTTTCATCGTTTTATGTTTTTGGTTGATCTCAAGGACAATGGCCTAACAGGTGCACTTTTTCCATCACAGTATAATCTACAGCCCAAACTAAGATTACATATCTTTCAGGGTAGTTTACAGGTCTATTCTTTTAGTATTTTCAAAAAAACTAATGAGTAGATTAATGATTCATGGCCTAAGATATTTTTACAAAGTAAAAGATAGTAAGGCTGTTTACAACCTTGGACATTACGTGTGTAAAATTTTCAAGAAGAAATTCGACAAATTTCCAAGCCGTATTTTTTCTCAGATAATATTCTATGTTAATATTCATCCTCATTTCTTCATTCCTTCCGAAACGCCACCATGGATGATAGTGAGAAATGCGTATGCGTTAGTGACATATGTGCAATTTAGCAACGCAATATACACCTTCGCCGAGTACGACAGCCAGCAGACACTTACTTAATAGTTGCCATTTAGAGGAGACCAAGACGTTTCCTCATGAAACTTATATTTAATTTGCAGTCACGCAAGACGTTGATTTCTTCCATAATCACTCATTGGTAAAAACAAAATGGAAAATGTTTGCTTGTTGTCCACAAAAAGCATATAAGCCGATATCATGTGAAACACGACAGATAAAACTATAAGACTAAGGGAATAAAAGAATGCTTTGTAACTTCTATGGATTAGCATTAATTGCATTTGCGTGAAAGTGGACGCTTCCAATATATGTTTGCATATTATCTGATGGTTGATAATGCATATAGTCTAACGCCACCGTTTATGGTTTACTTCGTACATTATGTAATTTTATTCTTTTCAATAGACCGTTTGGGATAATTCGTTCGCGCGCAGATTTCTCGCTCAAGTGTACTTTCTGTCTTCAGACCTACACCAGCAGATTTTTGGTCGACATGAACAACAACACATCATTCTGCTCAGCGACCGGTTGAGTTTTTTACGATAATGGAAAGAAAAGATAGAAGGATAAGATCTTAAAGACAAGTTTGTTCTTATCGCAACCTGAGGGAATTATATAGCCCACACGGTTTCAAGCAATAGCCGGTCCACCTGGTCCCGGTTTCACGCCATATGACCGTAACAACGAGAACCAATCACGAAAAGCTGTTTGCCACTTTTTCATTCAAACACTTGTTTCACTGCGAAACACGAAAAGCAACGATAAAACACCATGTTCGTTCAAGAGCTACTATATAACAACAAAGTACTAATTCAAACACAAAACTCAATCCATATTTCACTTAAGAATATAAATGTGCATTACGCTTCACCTGCTGCTAAACGCACAGCGCAGAATCGGCAAAAAATAATCGATACTCTATTAATTTACTACTTCGAATTGGAAATTCTACTTGTACAAGTTTGCTTTTGCAAATATTATATTTTCATTAGTGTTGGCGAGGTTTAGATAAGCGATGCAGACATACCCGCCATCATATCCATCTGATGGCAAAGGATAAAATGGGACAGCCCTTTTTGATTCAAACAAACACACAAGTTCATATATAAATTACATTTACGTCTCGTCATGAACTGACCACGGTGCTTGTGAAAGATGTGATGTATTTTAGTAGGCTGGGAACACACGGGACAAATATATCCCAAACTGCTCTTCACTGAAAACGTATTACCTTTCAAATCTGACTGACAGATATTCTTTAAATGAGTTGTTTGTTTGTTTGGTCAGGAGATCCAATAAGCTATCAGGGACACTGAAGTCCATTCCCTAAATGTCAAATCAACAAAGGAAGCCGCAATTTGATTGGCTGCGCAGACGGCGTGACGGGCCAAACCAGGCTAAACGGCGCCCTAAAAACTTGGGTAGCGTTCATTTTTTCTTGACAATTTTGCAAGCTTCATTCAGAGACGACGCATCAAGTTGAAAGGTTAAACAAGTCGTGCTCGCCATTATCACGAAACTTAGATCAACGGTTCGCGCCTGACAAGACACTTTACGGTCATACGGCCCACTTGGAGTAAACGTTGTGGTTCGTTTTATTTATTTTTAATACTTTTTCAGTTTGCTTGACTGACCAAGAGTAGTTTATGTTTCATTGTATCGTTTTGTCCAATTATTCCGGCATCACAGCCATCGAACGGCCAATGTTATCAAGCACGCAGGCTACATAGTGTATGATGTGAGTTTGTTCAAACAGCACATAGAGATATAACAATGTGTGAAAGTGTGAAATGGTAATGATTATACCACGAGATTAGTAGCGCGCAGATAAGCCACAGCTATTAGCTTTGTTAGTTTAATTTCAGCGAATGCATGGCTAACAGGCGTATTTCCGCCTCATCTTACCACACGCACTCGTCATCTGCCAAGTGCGTGAGTCACAGCAGTTCTATTGTTATTCATTATTATTCAAAGACAACTGAGTGGAGCATTTCTCTTTCTATTTTCAGGTTTCTATTACTTTCAGGCAACGGGTGATTTCAAGACACTTCATAATTACCGGTGGTCGTCCAAGGTACTCACATATAAAGCAGCCAGTACTTCAAAAGACTATTCACTAGTTGATGGCAACCACAAGCGAAGCAAGAACTACATCAGCAAGCGACATCCAAAGTAGTTCCCATTACAAAATGCAGCAGACATTGCCTGGAAGTTGCTCAGGTATAGTTCCGACACCTTCGTCTAACCTGAACCTCATCGAGCCCTCTCAGCTACTTCCACCGGATGAGGTAGATGTATTTTTTCATCACCTCGACAGCTCAGGCAATGCAACCAATTCGTGGCCTTATCCACCGGGCGCTAGGCCACATCCATACCGCCCGACAATGTGCCAAATGACAGCCCATGGTCCAACGGCTTTCTCTGCAGACCCACAAGCTCAAGTGCCAACACAGCCTGGTAGTTGCAGCAGAGTGTTTCTCCCCACTGCTCGAGTTCCTTCAAGTCAGGTTTGCCGGCCACATCATTTTCATACACCTATCCAATGGATCGAAAGTAAATCCGCGTCTAACTATGGCTGTTCTGTTGGAACACCTCCTTCGATGTGGTGCCCACCATTCCCGCAAAATCATCGAGGTTCAGTGTCTGTATCCATGCCTTCGCCTGTTCCAGCCAGTCAAGGCACTTCCTCGCTAGGCCATCCTGCAATATTTCCGTTCCCGCCAACACCACCTAAAGATATTATCCAAGACAACTCCGTAAAGTCCATTCTTGACCCGTATGGCTATCCCGATGAAAAATCCTTGTTCAAAGCTGGCATGCAGTTTTCAGGTCCACGAACGGAGTCCGGATACGCGCCCCAAGGTATTACATTAGAACTGCATATAGATTTGTAGCCAAATTTATGTCGGTGCTTCTCTAACACGTAGTTTGTTGCGTGTAATCATAACTTAAGTAACACTCAAAAACAAGTAGTGTAATTTAAAAGACCTAAACACCGGATATTTTTCAATGTTACCACAAAACGTTGCGAACAAAGTTTATGTTCATCGAACGACCACATAAATTGCTACGCGTTTCCGAATAATCATTGCACGTTTGAATGGTTATTTGAGTTGTCGTGGTCATAGATTCTTGTTACTTTTTGTTTGCTTATTATATATTAATTTGGGGAAGGAGTCAAGAGTTAAACCTGGCGTGACCTCAACAACACACGCTTTTTAATAGGACTAATAGTGGATACTGTACATCACGTAGACAACATTTGTTTGTCTCAATCCCTTTTAAGATAATAACGGGCGTATAAGGTAAATATTTGCTCAATGTTCTCGACCAAAATGCATACGCCGTTCAGTGTGTGTGATCATGTAGGCATACTTGTATGCACACATTGCCCTCTGTCATTTACACCAGAAATTATAACAGCAGGTAAAATGCAACCTAATGTATAGCATTTCAGCGTAAGAGTTACAAATATAGTAAAATGTTGAAATGCAACCTTTATTGACCCCCAATGGTGATAGCAACGTCGGTTTTAACGTCTGACTGTTGTTTTCGTTGTAGTGGAGGGTCGTGAATGCATAAACTGTGGTGCTACCTCAACACCGTTGTGGCGTCGCGATGGCAGTGGTCATTACCTTTGTAACGCTTGTGGTCTATACCATAAAATGAACGGCTCAAACAGACCGCTTATTAAGCCAAAACGAAGACTGGTAAGTAATCTATGTGCTAGCTTTTTATATTTGCATGAGGATCCTTTTCATTTGTGTGCCGATATGTTAAGAGTGAATAGATCTATCTAAAAAAAGGAGGGACGGATATGATTTGAGATAGCATGTTTGTCGCCTTATCAACAACTGGAGCTTCATCATTGCTTTGGATCTTAATTTTTCACGGATACTGAACCTTATCCAGACACTGAATATCTTAATAACCACTTTAACTTTTTTCCTTAGTATTAGCCCTGCAGATGGAATTGACAAAAATATTAAACAATAAACAGTATAGTCGTGTACTGTATTTTTCCTGCAACAAAGTAGACGCGTCCGTTCTGTGTGACTAGTTTTCATTAATACTGTGCAGGCCCACGCACACAACATTCATCTTTGTGTATAATTGAAAATTAAAACCCGCTCTCTAAACAGCTAAACCACCCGGCGGGAATTTCTCTGCCATCTTATATTTACCTATAAACAGTGTTCTTTATACGCTTGCTGAGTGTAAAGGAAAGAGCTCATAAAATGTCTTTGTGCTAATTGCCGTGCCTTTTTCTTGACAGTCGGCCGCACGTAGAGCAGGGACAAGTTGTGCAAATTGTCACACAACGCAAACAACATTGTGGCGAAGAAACGCAAACGGGGAACCAGTGTGCAACGCTTGTGGATTATATTGGAAACTTCACGCAGTAAGTCATTTCCTGATAATGTTAAGCGTGATTTTAAATTGTCTTTGAGAGAACGCCTTATCGAAGTATACATGAACAAAGGAAGATTCGCTTAATATACATAAATGGCACACGCAATCACTGAAACTGTTCACATTAAAGTGATCTTGCGACAAAGAAGGCTTTTTGACTGTAAATGACAACCGACAATTACAATGATCCCACGATGTATAAAAGGAACAACCCAAAACTTAGAAAGAAAGTTTAGAGATCGTTCGCCATCTGCCACAATCACTTTAAGAGAGGATAACTTGATGTAAAATACAAAAGCCTACCAATTAAACTCCGTAGGAAAGCAATTTTCGCCTAATGACATACTGTTGTTGTTTGCAACTAAATAAAACAGCTCTATTCTAAATGACTCGACGGTATGCTGGGCAAACCGTATGGGGCCAGACTAAACGTCTGCCTGTGTTTCTCACACGGTGAATATACATTGTTTAACATAGGAAAGAGTTGCGTCTATTCAAAACACATCAAAACAACGCGACATTTGTCTGCCCTTGACACACATATGGGTGGACGGCAAGTAAATAATAGTGAGATGAAATCACGATTCCTCAGAAAGTACCTGCCGCAAAGAAAAGTACAGCTCTTTTTCCCGCCATGGAGTTGCATATACGTCTGAACACGATTAAAGTACATTTAAGTATATCACCTGTACAGTTACTGAAATGCACGCGTTTTTGTATACGTTTTCCATTATATCATGACTTTCTTATTTACCGAATCAATAGAGGTTACAATGCCATTTAGATTATTTGTTCTATATTGTCCACTTCACAACAGAACCGCTAGTGTGTTATTAATCAGTCTAGTTCAAGACATCACTATAGACAAGATATCAACCATGCCTAATCTCTTCTCAGCCATCTTATCCCAAACATCATTACTTCTCTGTTAATAATGTTTACTGTGGGAGGAAAACGCTGTGGTTTCAATGATTGGCAAACCTATAGATGCCATGAATATAGAATATACCGTAAACCATACTAAAAAAAGTCTATTTATCCGGAAAGATTCGATTTTAAAATGAGTCTGTTGATGTGGATCTCATTATTATGGTTACATCGAAATTTTCCTTTATATTTTAATGTTTTCTTGCGTATGAGGTTACCCTTCGATATACACTTATGTAACATGCACACATACACACACGGCAACAAATAAGGGAAATTCAAGGAGTTTGTAGATTCTCACAGAAAACAAATACACATGTTACACATCGCTACACATTTAAGTCGTTGCAGCTCATTTAAATATGGAAATAAATCCCAGCTATAAGTTTCTGTGGAATATACATGCAATGAGTGGCTACCGGGTGAGTGTAACCTTGAGAGAACAGTGATGCCGACCGCGCTCGATAAACGCGAGGTGAACGTCATGATATGGTAGTGATTGTCAATCATATCACGCGAACATAAATGTGTACTCCTTAAATATTTCAGTAATAATTATGATAATTTTTATCGACTAATGCTCTTGTTGTTATCCGCAGGTGAACAGACCGTTATCAATGAAAAAAGATGGTATCCAAACACGAAATCGGAAAGTTTCTTCGAAAACCAAAAAAGGGAAAAAACATAGCGATGTGAAGCAAGAAGAAGGAAAACCTGATGTTAGCATTTCTATCGGTTCTAGTCACTACCTTGGTGGGCAGGATTCTATGTTTTCCTTTCCTGGTCCATCAGTAATAAGCAGTCAAATGATCCATCCATCAACAGCCTTTTCTAAACCAACGATACACCCCTTACACCCAGGTCTTTTCGCACCAATTGTCCCGCAACATCCATCGTCTTTGAGCAGTGTTGGATGAGACTAGCCTTTGAAGACAGCCGGATAATTCTAGCTAATGTAAGATGAAAGCACAAGGCGACACCAAGCTACAGCATGCGTTCATTGCAGCAAAGACATCGGTAGAGAAACAATTTCGCTGCATTCATGATGGAAAATCATGAAATTAAAATATCAGTCATCCATGGACAACTATAAACCCTCTAAATGATGTAAAAAATAAATATGGGTTTAATTGACGTTGTATTTAAAGTTTATGTATAATAGAAATAAAGATACGGATGTACGATTCTTTACAAAATTACCAATATGTACAAAATTACAA
>JAOTOK010110620.1:0-14123 GCA_025770025.1 Virgularia gustaviana | reverse complement strand
ATCATCATCATCATCATCATCATCATCATCATCATCATCATCATCATCATCATCATCATCATCATCATCATCAACAATTGTTACAATTACATTAAAAAACCTCTTTGATTAAGTTATCATATCAAGAAGATCTTCCAATCATAAAACATCATCTTTCTCCAATCCAAAATCTACCAAGTAACAAAAACCTCCAACCAAAACGTTCGTTCATACATCCACAACTGATCTCAGACTGTTTCTTTTCTTACAGCTGTGATTCCAGCGTTGTTTGTGAGTTTGGCGCAACCTTGTATACGAGCAATCATATCGATGATTGTTAACCAAACAGAGCAAGGTACTTTTGAGAAGCCTTAGTAACTAAACACATCTATGCGTCTTGCTAAAACATCATATCTTGCTTGCTTTTTAGGCTCATTATTTTGTATAACAGCAACAATGGAGAGCCAGTGTGACTTTATGTCCAGCACCATATTTATTCCGATTTATCAAAAGTCTTTGAACTTCTCCTGGCCGCACGCAAATGGATTGGTGTTTTTTCTAAATGCAGGCATCGCAGCACTGGGTTTTATATTCGTCAGGTAAGCTTGGAGAGGAAAATCGATCCATCATTTTTATCATAGTTGACACAATGCACGAACGTACGCAAGTATGTCTGTCGGCCTTAAATTATTAAATCTTGTTTTCTCTTACAGCCGTTTGAAAAGCATGAGCAGTAGACAAGCAAGACATGGCTATGAGGTAGTTGAAGACAGTGATTCGATCGCCAGCAGTTATGGCAGTATCTCCGTTTGCAGGGCGGTGTAAGCACAGTCAGCAAGTCCAACCAGGACCAGACAATAAAGCAGCGCGCATTTTGATCACGCAAACGAGGACTAAGGAGGGAAACTGTGAAGAGGCACCGGACACTTGAACATATTATCATAATCATCATCATTATCATCATCATCATCATCATCATCATCGTCATCATCATCATCACCATCACCATCATCATCATCACCATCTCTATCACTACCATTATTATCTTCCTTCATCATTATCATTACCATTATCATTATTATTATCATCATTATTAATGTAATATAACTACCCTTTGAAAAACGCATAAATAAAGGTTGTAAATAAATTGCTTTGGGAGAATTATTGGTTAAACAACACATGGCGCTTGAACGCACAGCGTACCTATTGTTATTCGCAAAGTCGCAGTGGTGTGCCACACCATAATAATTAAATTACGCAATTTTGAATCACGCGACTCGAACGCACTTCCGGGAATTAAACTTAAACGTAAGAATTTTAGCAAGCAACTAAGTATAGAAAAGGGCATTCATGCCTTAACAATCTTTTGACAAAATTCTCTATGGTGAATGAAAAATGGCGAAAGTGGGCAATATTGGGTCCGGTAGTGGTAATAAACCGACAGTGGCACCGATTGAACCGGTAATCTTACTGGTTGTGACGGCACTACTGTTGCAACTTCCTACCTACCAACATTACTTGTACCACAGGGCACAGGAAGATTTGGGAATCAATGGAACGCAATATGATAATGCTGATAATTGCAACAAAAACCTAACTGCAGTTACAAAGTACGTATATTTTATTACAAAATACTAAGAATGTCGTTAGGTTGCCTGTCTTACTCTAGTTGACATCAAAGTTCACTTATAGCATATAACATACAAGCTTTGCAGGTCTCGATCGCTGGTACTGCTCATGGTGAAGTATTAAAATATTGGTTACAAACAAGTTACAAATTATGTAGAAATGTCACGCGATCGAAAATATGGACGACACAAAACGACACCTTATTTGCACAAGATCTTATTACGCATGCGCCAATGTCTGACGTAATTAGTCGGACCATTTTTTTGGCTCATTATTTTTGTTCTTTTATTATCCAACAGCAAAATCCAAAAAGAAGCTTCAAAGTACATATTAGGTTACATTCTGGCCAATACATTTCCTTCCATATTTCTTTCATTGTTCTACGGTCCATTGTCGGACAGAAAAGGAAGGAAACCGACCATGTTGCTACCAATAATGGGAACCATAGTTGAATCCACCATCATTCTGTTCACAATCTACTTTAAACTACCAGTGTATGTTATGATAATTGGTGAGTATCTACATCCCTATATTAGAGATATTTTACAGAATGCATTTCTAAAATATAGGTTTTTTCTCTCTAGGTTCAGCCATAGGTAGTTTGGGTGGAGGTTATACAACATTCCTCTTCTCAGTCACAGCATACATTGCTGATACAACAAGCATGAACTCCAAGCTTCCCTTAAGAATGACCATTCTAGAAGCAATGGCCCTCACTGGTGGGGTCATTGCCCAGGCAACCAGTGGTCTTTGGATCAAACACCTTGGTTATGGATCACCATACATTTATGTATTAGCTAGTAACATCATTGCATTCCTCTATACTTTATTCTTGCTGCCAGAATCATGGACCAACAGAGAAGCACAACATAACAAGTGTTGCTCCAGTGTGAAATCTTTGATTGGTGTTCTTACAACAAGAAGGGAGAACAACGGACGTTTTGAGTTGATTTTTCTCCTAATTATCAGCACATTTCTGTTATTTTGCACAGCCGTGATAACCCAGCTCGTCATACTGTACTCAAAAGATCAACCACTGTGTTGGAAACCTGATTTCATTGGTTACTATTTAGCCTCAACATTCTTTGCACGAGCCATCGGTGCTGTTGTGTTTATGAAGCTATTAAAGTACTTCAAATTTCAAAATTATACAATTATGCAAATATCTAGCATATTTACAGCAGGATTGTTGGTTATGATTGGACTTTCAACAAACATGTTAGAAATGTTTCTCAGTAAGGAACTAGGCAATTTTTATAACAATTTTATCTTGATATCAACCAGAGTATGGTAAAGTCTTCTGTAATAACTTGCATTATCTTTGATTTACCAGCAACCATTCCTTTGCTTTTTGTGGGACTTGCACAGCCATGTATAAAAACATTGACATCTTCCATTGTTAAACCAAGTGAACAAGGTAATATTGTACACAATTTTAATTTGTTGTATCATGCTTGTAAAAAATTTGATGGTCCATTACCAAACTGACTGCAACATAAAGCCTGCAACATTTTTTTGACCACCTTTCTCTTAGGTTCCGTATTTTGCATATCTGCTTCAATGGAAAGCCTTGGTAACTTCTTGACTGGCACTGTGTTTAATCCAATTTATCAGAAGTCATTGAGTTTTTCATGGCCACATGCAAATGGACTTGTGTTCTTTTTAAATGCAGGAATTGCAGCAATGGTATTTATATGTATCAGGTAATAGGGGATACTCTGTGGTAATGTCCATTGTCCAGTTGAGTCCAGTTTAAATCTGTATGATAATTAAACTACTCCACTCCAATGCAGACTGTATACATAAATTTTTAAATCATTTTTTTAGCTGTTTGAAAAGTATTGTGATGAAGAATGGAAACCATTATGAAATTGTGGACAGTAATGGCAACCCAGGAAACTCCAACCCTCGACGCAGAAAACTCCCGGTGTCCGTGGAGGATTAGACCTCACAACGACATTTGAAAATATTCTTCTGACTTTTATTAAAGGAGAAAGTTCTTATCTCAGACTACTCAGATAATTTGATTCTAAACATTATTTAACATTAAATAGAATGATTTTCCTCCCATTACAAGACCAACAGTGGATAGTAAGAAAAACTGAAATGAACTTGTTTAGCAATTGTACTGTGAGTACTGGTTCAGTTTTGGGAAATGACCATTTTACTAACTTCATGTTGCTTGCCTAGCTGGTGATTGGGGGTGAGTATATACCAACAAGTTTTCCCTTGTTCTGTTATTTTGGGTGCCAACAACAGACCATAATAATACAATAACCATAAACCCAAACATGCATTTAATCAATAAAACAACTTATTGCATTTCACCCCATATTTCTAGGCACTGCAATTTATCCTGAAATAAACTTGAATTGTTATACCACACCTCATACAATATACCACACCTCATTCAAAATATTTTATGTACAGTAGAAAAAATTCAGCATTTCAATATGATAGGTATACCCTGTGGTTCCCATGGCTGTTTTGTAATTATTTATCAAAACAATTTTGCTTAAATCCATTAATTTCTACTAAGATAAGTACAGCACCTTATTTAGTATCATCTTGATCCAATGTAATCAAATCATTTTCAATCTTTGGCATCTCCAATACCGTCAGGGTTTATGGCAAACATTGCCTCAGCCTCTGGTAGGCAAGGTGAATCATAGATTTTGCATATCCGTGTTTCACCACGACCTTTTCTAAGGTACAACCTATAATAATATAATGCATTGGAACACTCAATTATATGTATGCACCAGACATGCAGAAGATAGATAGGGCTATACGTCCCCCTCTGGCTGTTGTGTCCAGTACAGGGTGTTGCTTGGCATCAAAATTACAACTGCACATGAACATGCAATGGTACAAATCATACTAATTGTGGGAATGTACTTTGGAATCTTGATAATTAGTTGTATTTGTACCTTGTTGTTGATGCATGTGCCATAATATGGCCTCCTATAGGCTTCTTTGGATCAGCCTGGAACATGGAGGCACCATCAACTTGAGCAACAACTTGGTTGGTTATAACCACTGCAACACCAAACTAGACAAATTTTTGTGAAAATTAAAATCACAATTATGTACTCTTAATTATGTATATTTATAAACAAGAAGCTCACCTCATCGGCTAGTCGTAACAAGGTCCTTAAAAATCGTCCCAAGTGCATTTGACGTTCGGAGAGCTCACCACGCCCAGAGTAGTCTGTACGGTAAAGTGCGGTGGCACTGTCGACAATTAGCAAGCAATACCTAGTTGGGAAAAATCTATGTGTAAGAACCATAATATGTACAATTTATAATATTTATTGCAAGAATGTAGTAATACCTTGATTCTGCTAACATTGCAGATGTTTGTAATAACAACTGAGATTGATGTTCTGTGTTGTACGCCTTGGCATATGCAACATTATCCATGACTTGTTGACCATCCAAGCCATATCTAAACAAAGAAAAAACAAAATATGTTTCCATGAATGATTAATCCTTTAATACCATGATTACTCCAGAATTTCTCTGTGTATTTTGACCAGTACAATTGCCTGGTATATTGGAAAGGGTATATATTCACTTAATGGTGAAATTTACTGACCTATCAGCGACAGCTAGGAGTCGTTCAGGCCGAAATGTATTCTCTGTGTCGATATATATTGCCTTTCCCTCACCACCACCAATATCTATGGGTAACTACAGACAATATGGTATGTAATGGTGAGTTACAATTAATGATATTTTAAGGGATAATGTTAAAACATTGTACTATGGCTGTAGTCTGTACCTGACAGGTGACAGCTAATGTGTGACAAAGTTGTGTTTTCCCAGTCCGAAATTCACCAAATATTTCAGTTATTGACCCAGTCTCTATGCCACCTAAAATTGTTAAGAGACTTTAGGTTAATAATTATGATCAATGAAATCAATAAATGAATATTGACAATAATTATTAGACATACCTTGTAACAATTTGTCAAGTTCCTTTGATCCAGTTGTGATGGTTATAAGTTCAGATCTCTTTGCGTGAAATTCTGTAGCAGTTGTGAAACCCATTGGGATTAATTTGTACGCTTCCTGTTGTATTTTATCCGCTTTTGCATCACTTATTCCCTTTATTCGAGTTAAATGTCTTTTGGGTGAGTAAGCAACAGCTTCAACTGTGAAAAGGCCAGCGTCTTCTAGTTTCTTGATATCGCTGGCACTTATACCGTGCTCCTTTAGGGAGAAACTTGTATTATTTCATGTATTATTGTATAAATATATATAAACCAGAAGGCTCTATCTTAGTATCTACCTCTAGCTTGCTGACCAACAACGGGATCATGCCATAGCCATCTTCTTCTCCGACTTCGTCATGACTCTCCTCTTGCTGTCTTCGCTGTTGCTGCGCCATCACAAACAACTGAAAGCCTTTTTGTGCCTTTCTTGCTATCTAAAAATGCAACTTAACATGGCCAAGTCAACCTTTTGTGTAAATATTGAAGACAAAAACAACAAGCTGCAAACTTGCTTCGTGAGCACTTTTAAAAATTTGGCGCGAATTGAGAAACGATGTTGCCCAGCGGTTATTCAAATTTTGAACAAGTACTTCGTGTGATACCTAGATGTATAGAAATCCGCATAATATGTCATTCGCCCCAGTTCACCACGCAAGCTTTTATTTTTGTTCCCAGGCCACAGCTCTAACGTGTTAAGATCACTGCAGATCAGATCAATGTACGTGTATTTATATTAGTATATTTTAATAATAAACTTTTCCATATTAGATAAAAGATTTCGTAAGACACCTTATTTATATTGGATTCAGCGAGGAAATTGTGGCAGTGGCACATGGAATGGATATTAAAATTTATCAAAATGACTTGTGAGGAATCGTTAAAGAAGTTTCAGTGATATTTGAGTCAGCTTTCTTCTACTTTAGACCTAGTTCTAGTAGTATAGTACATCATTTGGTACAATTTTAAATCGCCCACATGGCACATATTATGGAATTGTGTGGAAGATATATTGGATTACATTTTATTATTGGCAGTTGAAGTTTATCTGTATGCAACAATGGCTAGAAATATGCTTCAGATTGCAGATATGATGCACCAACGGACATGGTCAATGTGCTTAGTTTGTGAGAGCAAGTTAACTTTTGATACACCACAGGAATTTGCTAAACACCTTCGTTCTAAACATTGCTCAAAAGAGGGTGGCTCGTTTGTTTGTCGGTATGGTCATAATGGTGTATGTCCCTCTCTGCCAGTCGAGGGTGTGAGTGATGTTGATTATGAAGCCCATGTTGAGAAAAACCATATTGGTTCAAAAATTCAAACAGTTCGGATCACGAAGAACGAGGACAGGCTCGTTGGTTATGTACGAATGCCACCAATCTCATTCAAGGAAGATAATTGGACATTTTTCTCATCTACTCAAAACCTTGCGGCTGTTCTTAATGATCCAAGTGAAAGAAAAAGATCAACTGATTTTTTTACAAGAACTTGGGGAGCAGAGTTTGAACCTTGTGAAGTACCTCCATTGACATTACTGCAGAAAGTACCAAGACATTATTTCAATGATTATATAAGAAAAATACAATTTGTAAGTGATATAGAAATTACCATAGGCACTAAAATATATGTGGTTGATGGTAGTAGAGCAACTATTTGCTATTAGCAAAAGTGTGCTGCAGTGCTATTATATGTTTCACATTATTTATATCCATGTCATTTGCTTCATATGTAGAGAGTAAAAGCACATGAAAAAGTTAAGAAGATCCTTCAGTCTAGTGAAGAAGTAAATGAGCTTGGTGATACTGGTTTTAGTAAAGCTGCTGCAACAGCTGCAAAAAGACAAGGAGGTTTATAAAATTAAGTTTATATATTCTTCAAAAACTAAACAGACAAGTATACTTTATGGAGTATTTCAAAAACTAAAAAGTATAATTGGTATCATAAACTTTTAGTCAAAGTTATTGTAACTAAACTCCATGATTTGTTTTACTAGATAACTATTTGAATAACCTTGAAGTAATCCCTAAGGTATGGCAGATCCAGTCAAAGAAAACATCTTATTGGAAAGAGATATTGAAACGTTGTTTTAGCTTTACAACTTAGTTTTACAGTATGTGTATCTGTTTGATCATTTCAGATTTTTATGGATAGTAGTTTTACCCTTGAAGATCCAGAAACATTTAAATATGTCATACCCCTATCACGAGTAGACTCTGCAGATGGGAGGCTTAAAAAGACAAGTAGTGTACCCACAGTTCCAGTAAAATCTCTGAAATTAATGCAAGAAAAGGTGCATAAATTTAGCCAATTTTAGTTGAATACTTCCTTAGCAAGAAGTATTTAAGACAATATTTAATTGTTTTTACAGCTTACTCATTTCTTGGATATAACAGAAGTTGCTTTAGCTCATCAGATTTCTTTGAAGTCAGAAGATTTTTTCTTAGCTGTGTCCTCCCAAGACCAGCTGCAGGATGATGTTGGTCAGACAAATACAGGAATTAAACATTTGAGGTCCGTTTAGAAGTAATTCACAGTTTAACTTGAAGCGAAAAAATTCTCATGGGCTGGGTTTTTATTCTTTTTAAGGATAAAAATTAAGCAAGTAGAGGATGTTTTATGTGGTGGTTCATTAAAGTTTATGCAACTTACACAACTACGGTCGAGATACCATTCTGTGTATAACAAAGTAAGGAGCTACAAATTGATAGTAACCCCCCCTGCTGCTTCAAATCTCAGTCATGATGCAGATGGTACTAATTCAAAAGACAACATGCCAAGAGAATATTTTAGATAAAATAGGAATAATACACTTACATTTTATGCCAGGAACTTGCTTGCAGCTGTGTATAACTAAGGCCGCAGAACCCAAACAAATATGCCTGCATGTGCCACTCAATCTGACCCAAACCCACCCAGGGCTACCCAAATAAGATCAACTGAAGACAACTTTTTCTTGCCCATTATTTTCTCCAGTTAAAACTCATGTCAGCCGTTCAACAAACACAACCCACCATACAATTGTTATTGTCCACTGGTGACTTTGTCGCAGCTTTGGACCTTATTTCAACAACACAAGAAGTTCTTCAGCTTGAACTTGGAGGAGTACAAAGCTTAAGGTAGTACTCCACTACAAAGAATCTATTCACCAATATCTACCTGCCTGCTTAAAGAAACCCCAATATCCAGAGCTAGAAATCAGACTGTAAGCTAGGAATCCAGAATCCTTAGGTTCAAATCTGGACTCTACAGGTCAGAACCTGAAATCTGCAGTTAGGAATTGGAAACACACATGATGGAATCTGGAATTCACAGCTAAGAATCTGAAATCCAAAGCTAGGAATCTGGAATCAAAAAGCTCGGAATCTGGAATCCAAAGCTAGGAATCTGGAATCTAAAGCTAGGAATCTGGAACCCAAAATCCAACAACCGGAATCTAGAATCCATTGGTTGGGATCCGGAATTCGTGTATCGGAATTTGGGAACCAACAGTTTTGTTTCTTGTGCATTTGGCCATTGTATATGGCAGTTCTGGCATAGCGAAATGTGAAAACAAAAGTGATTCCAATGTTTTGTGTTATATTGTTTCAGGCATCTTGGCTCTCAGCTTGCTGAACTGGAAAGAGTTATTGAAAGAATGATGGAAACAGATTTTATAGAATTTGCAACAACTAATCTTGCAAAACCGCTAGAAGACTCTAATGATCAGGACCATGTTGTTGATGAGGTTACATATCATACTCTAGTTGGAATTTGTTCTGGAAACTTTCTTCTGCCTCTTTCTTTGTCTGTCTCCCTACCTGCCCCGGCACTCGTTGATGCAACTGCTAAACTTCTTTTTCTGTGCGCGTTGTGTTTCTAGGAACGTCTAGTTTCCGTGTTGTTTGGCTTGCTCAGAAAACATAAATTCCATTTCATCCATTCATATAAAGAGGAAGCATTTTTGACCCTCAAAGGAACGATAAAAGACGTGCGTATTATGAACGACCTTGTTGATTTTGGTGAAAGAAAATAGTCACATTACGTCTTTTAAGACGTTGCAATAATTAAGAAGTTCCACTTGAAATTTTTTCATAGGCTGCCCAGAACTTTGTATCGCAAAAAACAGACAACGTTGATAGGTACTGTTCATTAATTAAAGTACACTTTTTAACTTCAAAGTCTGACTTGACATCCCTCGTCGTAAATTTACACATATCTTTCTCTCTAGCCAAGGGCTTCGTGAAGCGATGCAAAACCTGGATTTCCAAGAGTGGCTTGAAATGCTGCAAATTGTTTTCACAAATGCTTTACAAATACTAAAACGAATGCAGGTTTGGACTTGCTGTCATAGTAGCTTGCGATTTATCTGTTGTTCCTAGCATGTATAACCATAGACATGGAAGGAACAGTAACTCTATTTGAATGTTTCTGTGAAGTTTCTAGTTTGTACATAGTCTCCATTCATTTTTTTTGCCAGGTTTTACACCAAAGTTTTGCCAGTGTGCTCTCAATAGCAGCTGGTCAAAGTACGCCAACATCAAATGGTTTCGAACAACCCCCAGATAGGTAAATACCTGATTTCCCCGTGCAGTGAGATTTTCCACCTTTCTTTTGCAACGTACGAAAGCCGCGTGCACTTGATGCCAAATAACGGCACATTTTATTACATTACGTTTCGTTATGATACGTTACGTTTCGTTGTGTTACGTTAGGTTACGTTACGTTACCATATACTTGGAGTGGGAAACAGTCCTATGTTTCGTTACCTTGTGTTACGTTACGTTACGTTATTATACGTTACTTCATTACATTACATTATGTTACGTTGCGTTATGCTGCGTCGTTGCTCTTGTTATACGTTGTTACGTGTTACTGATTTTGTTCTCTGCTGACACTTGCTTGCAGCAATGACATACTTATTAGTGCTGTGCAATGTGGAAAATTAACAAATGAAAGTAAAGAAATACTCGGAGATGCTGGTGAATTAGCTCAAGCTAGATGTGTAAAATTTATAAATGTCAGAGCCAAGGTAGAGTATATTGTATATGAAAACATTATTTTACTTGATAATACAAATTAGTTTTCAGTAAAAAATACTTTGTAATAATTTGCACAATTCCTTTGCGTAACAAGTAACTAAGTAAAAAGATAAATATATAAAAACAAATTACACGCAGGACTATATTTTATGTCAAGTTCTTTTCTACCTAAGGCTGGTTATTTAGATGGTTTGGCATCAGCGGAGTTCGTTTCGCTGTCGCGAGCAGTTGAAAAATTTGTTAGCGATTGTGAAGACGTTTGTGGCCGTCAGAGTCGCGGTTTGAGGACGGTACTCGTGACACAAGCGAAGAAATTTGTTGAAAGATTTCACGAAGAGAAGAAGCAAAAATTAGGGTACGTATTGTGCTATGATTTTTCTCTGGTATGCTATTTACAAGACAATATTCCGGACAAATTGCCCCTTTTGAACAAGGCTGTAGTTTGCAGTATTCTGTCATTTAATTTTCCAGCTTAATTTTGGACAACGAAAGATGGAAACAAGCGGACGTGCCGGAAGAGTTTCAAACTCTTGTCAACTCCTTAGTTGATGGTACGTGTTCTGTGTATAGAATTCTGGTGAATATACAGTACAGCTATGAAACAACTAGCCACGAAGTATAAGTACACTATGTGTTCCTAATCTTGCACTGTAAAATACTTTTTTAGGAATTCCGACAAGCGACCGAGAAATGCCATCGTTTACTAAACGAGGTAGGACATGGCTTAAACACGAAAGCGAGGCTTAAGAGCCAAGAGTCTCTTTCCTGTTAGAGAAAGGTCTATTGAGATCATGATCCACAGTTTTCTATGGAAATGACGTCTGACAATCGCTCAAGCTCTCCTTTAACAGATAGCTCAAATTTTTCCAGGACGGGGGGGGGGGAAGGCTAGACCGATCTATTCCCAGAATAATATATTATATTGGGGGATAACGTATTATATTGCTCGAGAATTTAAGTAGCCGTTTTCCTGGCATCTTTTTAGTGTCATCAGCGTCATCCGCCTCCCCAAAACCAAGCAGCCATCTTATTGTAAACGGGGAAAAATTTGCCGTCGCAGGGTAAGTGACTTTCTAGTCCAGCCCCCTAGCCTCCACCCTAGCCTTTCGCGCCACTTAAAACTGTGACGTCACCAACATAGATGACGCACCACACGAAGTCGTCCCAGTCCCAGTCACAGGACGAGTTCTTATTTGTTTCAACTGTTTTTCTCCATAGGACGCTCCTTCTCGTTCTCAAAATGATAGTTGAATATTGTCAATGTGTTGATCTCATGCCGATGTTAACTACGGATATTATGACAAAACTATTTGAGCTAATGAAGGTTTGTTTTACATTCGGATGCGTTGTTTTTCTTCCGACAAAATATGGTTAACTGGAAAACAACGTGCATTACACGATATAATAATCACTGCATTTCAGTAGGCAAACTTGTTCAGTTTTTCGCTGCAGTAAAGCGATCTATCTCTGCTTGCAACCCTCGGTGACATTCTCACCCCTGCCCATGTCATGGACCCTCCTCCGTAGACCTTCCACTGTTAACTTCACTCTCGCTAACGTCAGGCTTTTACACTCGTCAAGGGCTGAACTGCATGTGTGTGACCTGGTTTAAATATCGTTCTCTTTCTCGTTACAGTTGTTTAACTCGAGGACGTGCCAGTTGGTTCTTGGTGCTGGAGCTCTTCAACTTGTTGGCCTCAAAACTATCTCTGCCAAACACCTAGGTTTGTCTTGTACCGAGCTGCTCTCCTAAATATTATGACGTATCTTAAGTATGTTTATACTTTCAGCCCTGGCTTCTCGTTGTCTGGAGGTCGTCACGCTACACATTTCAACATTCAAAGCGCATTTTGAACTTCGTCTTCCGCCAAAGCAATATGTTCTCCTTTGTCAATTTGATCAAATTTTGAAGGTATGTAATAGTGGTAATAGCGAGAGCTATCCACGAGTTAGGATATGGATGATAAACAGTTCCAGCATGTGAGCATGAGCATGAGGCATGGCACTCCGGTCCATTATATTATGCGGGGTCCTAAACAGTTCCAGCATGAGGCACGGCACTCCGGTCCCATTATACTGTATGTGGGATCTGGAAGTCGAGACCGTTCTCGATTCTCGCGACTCGCCGCAGAGGGAGCGATGCTATGTCTTTGTATCCGTATAGCAGTTTATATATAAACACGATAATATTGCTTGCTATTTAGTTTACACAATTTAGTAGATGCATACAGCTGCAAATGTTTAAAATGTCGTCTTTATAATATTACGTTGTGTTTCCAGGATTACAACAATCATAGACAGGAGATCTTCAGTAAGATGGTGACGTTAATGGAGGATCTTTTCTCAACTCAATTGACAACGGTTAGTGGAACAGCCATCATGTTACCATGAATGCACTTTGTTACTCTGTTACGATTTCAGCCTTACATGTACTTTTTCTTACACGTTCTTCTTCTGATTAGTGGGAGGTTCGTCCTCCAATGCCATCTCAAGTGATGAGGGGAATCGTTAAGCAAATCATAAAACTTCACGAGGCGCTGTTGGGGATATTACCAGCAATTCAAGTCGAGGTTTGTTCTTTTTAGTCCTTCTCTAATACACTTCCTTGTTTACCAAACGCGTTCTTCCGTTTACGAAATCTTCCTTGTTTCCTTTGCTAGTGTATTTTAAAAGATGTTAAGAAATCTTTCAAGAAAGTTCTGGCGAAAAAGATTGCAAGTCTGGGAGTCAAGAACGACTTTGGTCCCCAACATGGGTAAGCAACGAAACCAGAACGAAAACTGTCTCTCCAATACTCAACAACTTCAGGAATATACAGTAAAACTTGGTCACCTTCTGTAAAACGGTTCATTTACTCTACCAAAATGAGTCTGTTTTGAAGAGTGCTGTTTTTGTTGTCCGCAACAATACTACATCGTCTAGACTTTCTCAAAGCATAGAAAGTCGACTTGTTGCAAGTCTATACATCGTCAAAATCATTCTCATTCTCTATCATTGTTTCTAGGTTGGTGCAATCTGATTTAGCATATTTTTCAATGAATCTAAAATCACTCAACGGCATGAAAGATGTTGAAGAAACATTGGGTGATATCTGGAGACTTGCTAACGAACTGAGGACAAACAAATCTTCACCTAGTTTGAATAAAAAAAATCTTCCAAATAGATAATTCCTTGAATAATGAATAATTATCATAAATTATATACTAAATGAAGATTATGGGATAAATTGAAAATAATTCTGTATGCCACAGGATAGTAATTTAATTTATGTAGGTTGTATAAATTATATGAATATGTACATTTTATTACTGAAGAGGTAAATGCTCAGCTGTGTTTGTGATCTTGCTTTTGTTTCACTGGATCTTTGCACAATTGGAAAAGATAAGCTGTGACGTATACGGGGTCGTATTATGACGTCGTTGTACTGCCATTTACGTTCAAGCATGATGCATGAACTATTTCACGCGTTGTTTCACGTTTCAAACATGACGTTTCGTAA
>JAOTOK010110509.1:0-14128 GCA_025770025.1 Virgularia gustaviana | reverse complement strand
ATTAGATTAGACTAGATTAGATTAGATCAGATCAGATTAGATTAGATTAGATTAGATCAGATTAGATTAGATTAGATTAGATTAAATTAAATTAAATTAGATTAGATCAGATTAGATTAGATTAGATTAGATCAGATTAGATTAGATTAGACTAGACTACACTAGACTAGACTAGATCAGATCAGATCAGATCAGATTAGATTAGATTAGATTAGATTAGATTAGATTAGATTAGACTAGATTAGATCAGATCAGATCAGATCAGATTAGATCAGATTAGATTAGATTAGATTAGATTAGACTAGATTAGATTAGATCAGATCAGATTAGATTAGATTAGATTAGATCAGATTAGATTAGATTAGATCAGATCAGATCAGATTAGATTAGATTAGATTAGATTAGATTAGACTAGACTAGATTAGATCAGATCAGATCAGATCAGATCAGATCAGATCAGATCAGATTAGATTAGATTAGATTAGATTAGATTAGATTAGATTAGATTAGATTAGATTAGATTAGATTAGATTAGATTAGACTAGATTAGATTAGATTAGATCAGATCAGATTAGAATAGATTAGATTAGATTAATTTATCTACAAGATTACCTTAAGCAAGTAGATGACCATGTAAAAGTTGACTAATACGAGGCTCGTCTATTCTATTGTGAAACTCACCTTGAAGTAAATAGGAGCCATATCCCCAATTTCTTTATCCATAGGGACACACTCAATTATCATATGTCGTTGTTTGTTTAAGTTCCTGTTCATTTCCATAAAAACTATATCTTTTCCCTGAAAATAATTTTAGAATACGCTCTTTTCAGACGCCTCATTATCAACTATCGTACAGCTTCCGAGAACTTTTCGAAGAAAAAAGATGGTATTTTCTACGAAAACACATTCTGCAAATCCTGGAAAAGGTAGGGGGCTGGTAGCAGATTATAGTGAAAGAAATGGAGGACTGGGGGGAGTTAACTCTAAACAGAACGTAGTAAACGACGAGTGAAGAAAAACGGAAAAATAGGCAGGAGCCGGATTTCAGAGTATCCTCCTTATATTAAAATAAAGTTTTTCTCAGTTTACCCTCTCGTAATTTCCTTTACTATCCTCTATAGCTCGTGCTATAGTCTTTCTCGGTCCCTTGCTTTACCATTTTGGCACGAACTGCACGGTCACGGACTATGCCACGCATGCGCAAACGATTGGCTGTGGTGTTGCTGAGTGTACCCCCACCCCCACGTCCGAATATGTCCGAATTTCGCATGTCCCTTCTTCTCTATATTTTACATGCGAATGCTTCCTAATCCAAAACATGTGGACCTTTCAAATTATGAGGAATGAAAATTAGGAGTGGTTGTTGGCCAGAACACCAGAAACTGGCTTATTTTTGAGCATGCAGGCTTTGCGGCAGAATATCATTCATTTACGTGACCCGCAGGTAAGCAGAACAACTTACCATATCTTGAAACAGCGTCGTAAGACCTTTTTTAAAGATCTAAGAAGTAGAATAAAAATTTATTTTAGTCAATGATTAGTAAATCTTTCCTCGCAAGGTATGAATTAATTCATTAATAATTCATGAACAGAGACAAAATAAATACATATTTAACGCTGTATTTAGAAAATAATTTTCTTCACGTGCACCAGCCAAATTCGAGTTAAATTTTCTCGCAAGATATTGGTTCGTCTGAGAAGTTATTTCCAACACTTCAGTTTTAGAACTGAATGTGAAAATAGAGACAAGCTGGTTAAAAATCGGTTGCGCCTCGTATTTCCAAGCTTGGGCGTATTTAGGAACTTAGTTCAAGAACGCTGATTACCTGCATCTCACTCCAGACGTCCTCATCCACCATGGTGCCGGCGGTATGATGCATAATCGGAATGAGATAGCAGTGGCCATCACTAAGGGATTGCTGTGAAGGCAACGCCAAGTACACCTAAATATTCAACCGACAGTAAATGAGCAAAGTAATCTTTTCAATAAGTCTATGACAGAGTATATACAAATAAAATTAAATTGCGATTAGTATAATAGACAATCAAATAGCACACAGTGCAGCGAATGATAGTCAGTTAGAGAAATGTGACTGAAAATTTCCAAAAATGAAATTGCGACAAAAATTCATGTACTTTTCTAGCCTAATAATATAGATGAATGAAATCGTGAATGCTGATTGGCTAAGAGCAGTGCAATTACATTTGAATTTGCACAGCAGTGCAATCACAACATGTGTAATGGCACTGGAGCAGAAAACTAGGGAACGAGTTTGAACCTGGGAACGAGTTTGAAAAAAACAACATGGCGGACAATTATTGATATTTTTCAAAGTTGAAGAGTGATTTTTTCGACTATTTGTCAATTTTAATTGAAAGTTGTTGGGAATCTAAAAGTTTAGAATGTAATGAACACATTGACTGACAAAGTTTGTTGACAAACAACGAAAACAACGAGTAAGAAGCAAAAACACAAACGAGTAAGTGAGCTAGCAAAAACTCACTCGTGCATGTTTTGTTCCAAATTGCACTCGAAACCATACTACAGTATTACCTAATATACTAATTTCCTGGCCTTCCCGTGGGCGTGCTGTGGGTTAAACCGGGCGATATCTGCATGTTCGTGGTTCTTCATGTACGTGAGTGTAGTCAATAGTTTTGCATCCACGATTGTAGATAAATGTAAGTGTTTTCGTATTGTGTGTATTCGTCAAACAAAACCGGTTTGTTTGCCCTATGCCTTACTGATGACTGCCGAACTGAGCAAATTGCGTGTCTTAGCAATGTCTGGGTGAACGTGCCAATTTAGCTACTGTATACGAACGGCTTTCTACTAAACTGTATTGTATCGGCTATTAATGAAAAACAAAGAACAAGGAAGTCTTCAGCTTTACCTTCAATCCAATAGCAATGATAAGATGTTTATCAAGTTCACGACTGTCTAGGCAATATTTACAATTTTCCATTTGGGCAGCTAACCGTTGGTGTTCTGGAAGAAACAAAGTGTAGTGATTTTCTCAACGGATCAATTGTATATATCATTACACTGTAACGTAATGTCTATCAATGAAATAATTTCTCATACTTTTTAAAATTCCACACCGTTTATCTTCCGTGCACATAATAACTTAACCTAACCTAAGCTTAGTCAGGATGGAGCTAAAGGAGGACTTTGAAGTCAACTGGAAGCACATTTTAGTCAGATTTTAAAGAGGTTCTCTTCAGCTCAGACAACTAGACAAGCAAATCTTAAACTAATTAATAATTTATGAACAAACAACTAACAAGCGGATCAAGACGCCTTATGTTGATCGCATGACGATATTGGATACCAAAGAGATTCTCATAGGAATGATAGGATTGGATCAAAAGTAATTCAGTCTTTGACTGAATGGCGTTTGTTTGACATGCTATTCGAAAGACTAGACCAGATTTCAAATTCGCGCTGCTTGACTTTGGGGGCCTGAAATATGGTCCGGCCACCATAGTCAGATTACATTACATCATATAATTATATGTACATGTATGGAATTTAGATATATATTTTATTTAAGCAAAATAATTTTGGAATAGTGCATGGTGTATTAGTGGAATACATGCATGTGAGATATGCCAGGCATTATGTACTATATTTCCTATTCTACTAAGCGAAATATTCTCCCAAACCAAGCAACATGCAATATCGTATAACCGTGGAACAATGATGTGTCGTTTACTATGTTCACTAAATGTCTGACCTCTGATAGCTTTTTGTTTAGCCTTTTCTTCTAGTTCTTCTGGAGTGTATTTGCTTGCTGCCGCTGATTCGAATTTATCGTCAAGATCAAACTGTCCACCCAACTAAAGTGAAATATTTTGGGAATAATCACCAAAAGAAGAAAGTCAGCAAAATAAAAATTAAGAAAATTTTCGAGTTGTCTATGAAATGTTTTCGTTATTCGGTTTATTGGTATAGTTGATGTTTATGCTTTGAGGTTAATGCCTCTAGTGGGCATCTTGTTAACTTAAGCTGCATGAGCACTAACTTTGGATTATAAACACTTACTTTGTGGGCTAGTCTTGCATATGTAGCATTCTGATCTTCTGCAGTACTCATTTTTTCTCTTGCAACCTTAATGTTGCGTAAAAAATTAGATATAAACAATAGAATCCTGCCTAAATAGGAGACATGTATAACATTAAATAGAATAAATTAAAAACTCACCAAAGATTTAAGATCGTGGTCATCATCGTCACAGAAATATCGACTTCGTTTTCCCTCTGCATCATGGGTGGCTACCTGTCAGAAGATGGACTAGTTATCATAATTAGCTGTGCCCAACGCGGGAAAGTTGAAAGGGCGCGAAAATGCCTTAGAGTTGGCCGATGGATATATAGTCGAGTCATATGAGTGCCCTACCTGCTTTTCCAAGCCGTCAATAGATTGAATATTATATATATTCAATATATAAGTCTATTGAATACGCCAAATCAAGATTTAATCCTATAACGTCCGTGGTACCACTTACTGTATCAGACGATTTTACTCGTCAATGAAAAATTCGCAATCTCCCTGGGCTCTAAAGGGTTAATGCTTCTATAACATACGAAAACGGACTAAAACCCCCATTGAAATTAACGTCGAGATTTCCCGCTCTTCCTAGCTCGTTCACATGATGGAGAAAGGGATGACATCAGCAATGGCGTGAGTGTACCTCTATCAGGATATTGAGCGCTCTCCGCGACCATGCAATCAGCGACCTTGTTTAAATATCCATATGTTACGTTATTAATGTAAATGAGTATAAGTAGAACAGAGAACACATGCAATAATTCTTCGTTCTTCACAAACTATGCTACATCCTGTACTAAACACTGTTTCTTTTCTGAAAAAATCAATTCACTCACATTCTTATGTCGTTTTCGCCTTTTGCCACCCTTCTCCTTGGGTGAACGGCCTCTAACCGGCACCACATTTCCAGAACGGTCAGTTCTGGTAAGAACCACCACTTTTTCTTCATCCTCTTGTACCTTGCTAGGTCCAGCTTCTTCTTGTTTTGCTTTTATTTTTCTTAGATTTTCTAGTTGGGCTTCAAGATTGCGAGCCAAATCCTACAAATACATGACCGATAATTTGGGATTGATAATCCATGCTGTGTTTGAAGCCCAGTAATATGCATTGTTCAATAAAATTTTTTATAATATGAGCAAAAATACACAATACGGAATACTGTATGACTGAAATCGCGCAAAATTAGAACTCGTCAGGGTTCAAAGCGATTCAAGTGTATTATACTTCAATTTTCTCTTGCAATATGATAAAAGCAACTGCTTCGTTCCTGTTTTCCCGCCGAAATGTGAGAGAACGATATGACCATGCTGGCTCGGTCAATCAAATTGTTCGCAAAACGAATACCCTGAAATATTTTCATTTTCCAGCAACCGCTGACTTCCAACTATTTATGTTGCGCGGAGCTGAACACAGAACAGATCACTCCAATTACACCTTAAATTTAATTTGTTACTTAAATATTTGTAAATTTCATGATATTTAATTGTAACTCTATGACATCAATTAGATTAATTATTGTTATTGTCTCACCTCGTTTCCCATAAGTTCTGCTTTTAGTCGTTTGGCACCAAGAGCGTTGAGGTCGGCCTCTGTAACACGTTTCGACATTAGTTTATTTTCTTCAACATCCTCGTTTTTTCCGGGTTGTTCATCTTCCTCAGAAGATGACGACGATGATGACGCCGAAATTCCCGGTGAACGAGGCCGTAACTTTTCTTGCTCCTTTGGCGACCTCCTTTCGTCCTGTTTTGATGTTTTATCTTCGTCTTTCACTTTTTTCCATCGTCCTTTAAGAATTTCACACACAATTAACTAACCCATTGCCCAAAAGCAGGGTCATTCACGGAACGACCCCAAGAAAAGCTGGCGAAAAAAAGTGCAAAGGTCCACTTACCTGATGATTTTCTGCTCTTATCAACATTTTGATACGCTTCGTATTTTTTGTCCAATGTCGAAAACGTCGTTGCGGATGACGTATGGTCAGAGTCACCTGACGGCTTTATTAATCTCTTAATTGTCTCACTATAAAAACATACCCGATCAAAAAAACCCCAGTCAATTCTCTACCAAGTAAACCCAGGATTAAGCGAATATAGCTTTGAACAACCGCCCCAAAGACCTTGAGATATCCTGAATCAGGTGCACATGCACGAGGAAAAGATCCTATTAATTAATTCCGCTTTGTTACAATATCGCCTTGCTCGGTTACAAAAGCCTTACCACAAGGCGGAAGAACAAGTGGATAAATGAAGATCCGGGGTAAATTGTCCACAATAAACATGTACCATCTAAGCGTCCTACAACGTTTTTCATTGTTTTCAAGTGTTATGTTTTTAGTTATCTGTCTCCTGGTCACTTTAGACTTTTGCACGCCTGCTTCGCCATATTGTCATTTTCTGTAGTCTACGCGCAGCATGAGAGACGACGTTCACAGTGTACCTACTATACCTATGGGTAAGACTGTCTTTACTTATAAATAACAATGGGTAAAGTATAATTAGAGAGGCGGAGAGTAAAATAAAATGAATCAAGATAGCGGAAATTCGAAATACTAATATTAATACTAATATATTTCAGATTCTCGTTAATAGGAAAATAAGTTAGTAATACGTACCTTTGTTCATCAACAGGTCGTCTAAAACCTCGCCTGTCAGAATCACGTCGGTCAGGGCGATCTCTTCTGCTTTCCCCTCGTCCCCTGTAATCTTTATCATCACCTCGGTCTCTATGAGAACTGTCCTCCTCTGTCCTTCTGTGCTCGTCTCTTCGATCGCGATTTCTCATTCTTTCCTTGGTCTGATCTCTGAAGACAACAACATTTTTCTTCTTTGTATTTTTAAAGAACAGGAGAAGGATTTTAAGTTTCTTTGACCTGACCTCCACAGGTCTTTTAGTATTTACGGCAAAAATAAATTATTTGTCGTTAAATATAATTAATACACCATAAAAACATGCAGCCAGACGCATTTCTACATCCATAACGTCACTTCATGCACAAGATTAAATTATTCCAAGATGTCGGTTTTGTTTTAAAAACCGTATCTGATAGAGGATGGACAACTTTTCATCCTTTAACCCTAACAGCATTATAATAAAAGTTTATAATAAAGGCAATGGGAAAAGTTTAACGGATAATGCCAAACAATATAATATTACAACACTAAACAGAAAATTTCATTATTTTCCATATAACATATTATGCACTATAGCTATAGCCTATTATCTGCTGTGTTACCCTTATAAGACCGGTATGACCGGACTTCTTCCCCCGTTTGCCCACACTGATTGGACACTGGTTATATATTTTTTACAGTATATTTCATATTGATGCGGTAGGGGGGTCTATTTGTTTGCATACAGATATAAAACATAGTGAAATCGGGAAATTTATAGATTTATAATGTATTTCACTCACAGTAAAAATAAAAGGGCCGTTTTGGCCCCCAAAAAGGGGCCAAAATTTTGACCCTGAGACGGCCCTAATACAATGGGGCCATTTCGGCACCTTAAAAATGGGGCCGCATTTGGCCCTTTTTCGTAGCCAATTTAGCCCCAAAGAAGGTCCAAATATCCAAAATAAATAATGCCAAATGTACCATTAATACATCACAAAATTGCCCTCATCTGGAATAGACATCTCGTTATTAATTATTGTTGGGTTTATTTCTCATTATGATATGCAATTCGGCCCTATTAAAGTATGATAAAATACATACCTTCTATCTTGGTCAACGTTGGCCAATCTCTTCAACTTTTCTAAAGACTATTTTCAAAAGTATAGATTAATAATAAGTGCGGCATTACTCACTCAGGAAGGTTACAGTAGGTGAGAAACCTATTTTTTCTGGAGAAGAATATCGTTTGCTTTCTGTAGGCCTGAACATGCTGTAATGCAATATTAACTTACTGGCAAAGATGTTCATACACATTTTCAATAGGCAATGAGAGCAGAGATGTCAGTAGATAACATGAAGTTATTGTTATTAAATAGTTTTTAGCAAATGGGAAAAATACTTTCGAGAGAAATATTTTTAAACTTATCTCGATTTTGATGGCGATCATATCAGCCATCTTGTAAGCTCGTTGTAAAAGGTACGTTCCTATAGCTATATATGCACTAAGTATAGTAAACTGTATCTGTATTACTGAATTTGAATTAAATATCTTAAGTTCATTTTCAGCATCTCACTCTCTATATTGTAACATACTGTACGATAAACATAAATGTTTCCTTACTCCCCATCTTTCAGCAGCAATGTCTTCCAGGGATCTTCCCTGATCTTCTGCTTGTTGTTTCGCACGTTCTAAAGCTCGTCTGAACCAAGCACTACTGCCAGAAGTAGAGCTCGCTTGGAAAGACCAAAAACGGAAATTAGAACGATAAAACTATGGTACTTTTTATATGAACAGTAGGGACTCATGCAATGCCAGTTTACTCGACAAATCCTCAGATGTCTGGCAATTGACAGGGCAATGAAAATGAAAATATAAATTGCTGATTTTGATCGATATATCTTAATAATTTTTTTCCATGAATTTAAAGATATGCAATTATTTTCTTGAATTTAAATTGTTTATGCATTTTCCATTTTTCAGATCCACAAAAACGGTAGAAAAAAGAAACCGTAGACCAAATATGCACTAAAATACGAATTTAATTTAACCACGGTGGCATATTCACCTTTGTTTGATTTCTCTTTATTTGAGTCCGTTTCAGATGGTAAACCACTTCCTCCAGTTTTCCAATACGGATTTATTTCTCTAGAGTGCTGGCCTAACTATATCAGAAACCATAAGCATGAAACACAATCCAAACACCAGAATTTAACGGACTGATAAGAAACTAAGAAACTTTCTATCGAAGTTTGAAAAGATAAATTATGACAGTAACATTAACAATACAACTGACAAATACACACGCAGATGCGCTGGCAAGCCTTGTTCCAGAGTTGCCGAGCTGTGCTCTTAAACGTTGTTTGCAAATTAAAATTTCCACCTGGCAAGTCTATTGCGACTACTATATCTTAAATCATGTTGGTAACAGGTTGTTCATTTAGCGGCTTATTACAAGTTGCTTCTAACAATATGATATCCGGTTCCCGGCCCTACGAGCTATTAAGTTGCTTACAACTTGATACTCACATAAGTATTCACTTTTTGAAGAACTAAAATGGATAATCGCACTTGTGTTTGGCAAAATGATTCAAAATACAAAAAATATTATATAAATTATACAATCCATTTACTATGAATCACATTTTGCCGCCAAACACTAGTGCGATTTTTCATTAGTTCTTCTCGAATTGTGTGATTTTCATGTAACACTGCATGCATAGACATTTACCTCTGGTGAAGTTTGCCTGTGATCGTTCTTGTTTTCCAGTTGTTTTTTATCAGAAACTGGTTCAACACACATCTCTTCAATGGAAACGGGTTCTTTTTCTTTTTCTTTGCGCTCAGATGACATTGGAAACACCATCCAGGCTTCTCGCTGAAAAAGAAATACGATACGAAAAATGTAGCTGAAACGTCAGTACTTGACACAACACGTGCGAAACCAATTTAATATCATATTGCAAGTATTTTGCTTGAACATATCCAGATTGGTCAAAGACGATTCTTACTTTCAGCAAGATTGCAACTACTTGAAAAAGTACAATGATTACAAAAAAGATGGGTGTGTGACCTCTTTGACGTTCGCCCATACTGCTAATTCTTTCACGCGGTTATTCTCTCCAAATATAGTAAATTTGATATGTTTAAACTGACCTTTGGAGCTGTGGATGAATGAGAGGATTTTGAGTCATCTTTGGTGTTAGAACAACTTCTTGCATCTTTTTCAACCCATTCGACATCTTCTTCAGATTCACTCTGCAACAAAACAAATAATTTAACATTATAGGCATGAAAACCAATATGTAACACATGCATGCTAGCCTTTATTTGTCTCTATCTGTTGCACTTATTCGCACTGTATTTTGCCATAATAATTATATTGTTAAAAGAGGGGGGAGTACAGTTGCTTTAGGCAAAACGAGTCCTGAGTTTCCTTTCCAGTTGAAAGCCGAATAGAAAACGTAATCCTCTGGCGGAATTAGTCCACCGCATCTGAACCAATCACATTGGTGGGAATCACGTAAAGCGGTCATAATAATTACAGGGTCACTCAACTATTGGTTTTCTGGATAGTGCAAACCTTGTTTTTCTTTTTCTTCTTTTTCTTCTTCTTTCCACTTTTGTGTTTCTTCTTCTTTTGTGTCTACACAAAGTAAATATTAAATATACAATGTTTGTTTTACCTATCACTAATATCTAAAATCAGTACAAAAATTTCCGTTGCATATTTAAATGACGTGTTCTGCCTTAGGATAAAAAATTCCATTTCATTTGAATGAGCAGTGGTATAATTTGGAGATATCTTATTCATGCAGCCTGTCTAATCGATACACCGTATAGCTTCCCGTTATAATATCCATTTTACGCAGGCAGGAATCACGTGTGGAAGCGAGTAGGTGAGCAAGCGAGTAGGTGAGCAAGCGAGTAGGTGAGCAAGCAAGCGAGCGAGCATGCGAACAATTGGGCAAATCAGCAAGAAAACAAACAAGCAAGCAATGAAACAATCAAGCAAGTAATCAATCAAGAAACAAGCAACCATTGGAAAGCAAACAAGAGACAAGCTGCTGTAGCAGGAAATCAAGAAACAAGCCATCAAGAAACCAGCAATCGCGCAATCAACTGATAAGCGACCAAGCAAGTACGAAGCTTAGTTAATATTCTTCTGGATTTTTGATCTGTATATTTTTGGTACTGTTTTATAACCCAGTCAAATATTACATTTATCAGGTAAATTGGACAGTAAGTTGATCTACCTCATCTTCACTGCTACTTCCAGATAGTCGTTTGTTCAAGGAGGGTAACATCCACACATCTTCACCTCTTTGTTTCTTCTCCTCTAGGTCTCTTTCTTTCCTTTCATAATCTTCTTTAGCCTATTGCATATATTATAGTATTTAACGCAACCTGATATAGAGACTTTTTTGAATATAACTTAGGAAATTACTATAATTAATGACACAACGTTTCGACACTCTTGCCTAGTGTCTTCATCAGGGGTGAACCACAGTGGTAACGAGGGTGCTTCTATAAAATCATAAACTGCCTTTTGGTGCTCTTTTAAACGTGTCCCAACAGAAAATTGACGTTGGAGAAATTTGGTTTGTACGACCAATATTCCTGGTTAGAGTCATTGTGTTATGAAGCTATATTTGCCATAACTATATATTTTGGCTATAGTTAATTTTGTAGTCTTATCTGTTGAGCACAGGTGTTGTTTGTATTTTAGTTAATGGACTCAGTATAGTGTAACAGAACGATTAGCAAAGATTGACATGTTACTTACGTCATCCAAAATAGCTTTAATATTTTGTGTAATCATGTATTGTCTTCAGTCTTGGATAGGGTTAGTAATAGTAGGGAGTACCTAATCTCCCGTACCAACTCAGTGACATTATTTAAATTGAATAAACGTTGAAGTTGTGCGTCAGTATTTTAAAGATCTCGCTTAGTTTTGAGGCCCTCGCGCATCAGCTAAAACTACCTCCAATAACAATCGACCTCGTTACAATTGCATGCATGAGATCCATTACATCTCTGTTCTTCAGTTACATACAGGGTCTCTCGCGCCCGGGATTTGAAAAAAATGCGCAAGCGTCTTATAAGATTTTTGATATTAAAACTACCTACAGTATGTAAAATCGTATTTTTAGGTTCTGTGACGCCTTAGACATATGGCAAGACCGCAAAACCAATCACCGAACTTTCGTCCTGACTTTATAGGATGACGAGTAGTTTTTTTTGAAGAATAGAAACATCACATTAACATAATGTTTATATGATCACATGCGCGCAATGACTGTAACCAGGAGTATGTCGGACATGCCAAACGTGAATTTGGCACACATTTGATAGCGCACGCTTGGCAGTTTATCATTTTCGCTTTTTCGAAAAAATACACGGAGCGAGTGAAAATCGTCACCACCAATCAACCTCATCAAAAGCGTTGTCTAGAGGCTTGTCAGAAAAAACAATGAATGCGATGAACTGTGATGACGGCGAGCTTTTGTCCGAATTCTATTTTGCTTTTGCACTTTGTAAATAGATGACGGCATTACACATGGTTGGGTTATAAATTGTACCTCAGTCGTTACTTACTGTAATTGCAGTTCACCCCTGATAAACATAGTAGACAGCAGCGGCTGAAACGTGGGTCTAGGATAGTAACTTTTAAAGTTACATTTTGAAAATGAGGTTTGAGTTGCCAAAACACCAAACTGTGACAAATCTGGACCGTCAGCGTGGTATTTAACAGGATTTATATGTACAAGATTCTATAATGCAGTCTATTATGTACTAGTAGGTGTTAGTTAATGGGTTTGGGAACTCATCCATCCCCTTGCAGGTGGTAAATTTGATATCTGATATTTAAAATACTAAAATATGACAAGATAGTAACCTTACTATCAGTTTGATCATAGTCAATAGTCTGAGTAGATGGTCTGGGAGCTTCACAGCAATTTTATTAGGACAGCTAGATTACCCATGTTACTGTTCAGGTTTATGCAAGTTTGTGCACCTTCATCACCACGTGCCCATTGTATTATTTTACGCAAACAACTAACAATAGTAACCGACCTTGGTCACTCACCAGTAAGATTGGACACTTTTGAGATCATCATTGGTTGACCCCAGCTAAATGCTTATAGACATGTGGTGATGAAGGTGTACAGCACTTGCATAAACCTAACTTAACATACTAATGAGTTCATTGAATAATGAATCAATATGAAGATTCCAGACCATCTACTCAATTGACTAATGTTTGACTAACAGCTTGTGAATTATGCTTGCATGAATGCAGCTCGGTGTAACCAATGGCAAATAGCAATTTTAATCCACATACTTCCCTAGTTTAAACTATAGGTAAGTGATTATTGCAAAGCTTATACAGGGATGTCAGAACAAGATGAAGGAACAGAGGAACACCAGACAAATAATGGATGCCAGTACAATTAAAGGCACTCTTGCACCCATGCGCACCCCCTACAAAAGGGTCCAGGGGCCTAGGCCACCTCCTTCCACCCTGTGCCTTCCTTTCCAGCATCCTAGAGCCTGAGAATGCGTCTTATTGCTGCAAATTGCTAACATATCTGGACAAGGCAAGGTTGCGAACATAATATCATCTGTATAACAGACTGTTGAGACTTGTGCTAATAGTATTCTTAGCATAGTCTGCCTACCATACTGCCAGGCACGTCATCAAATAATGAATTTTATTTAATGAGAGTTTTAGCACACTCAACATATTAACACCAGTTTTTAATATGGTATTAAAATTCATTCACTGCCACTGGCCGGGCAAGTTGAACAATTTGATGTCAGGTAAAAAATAGGTAGGTTTTCTATAATCCTGAAATTGTATTGTACTCAAATTGTGTTGTCAGGTTAAAAAACCCAAATTCCCCTGCATCTTGCCACACTTCTACCATACCGTCTTTACAATGAAACAGTTTTAGTTTATTTATATCATTATCATTATGTTAGCAGTGTTTCAAATTCAAGAGAAAGTGGTCAGTCCAACTCAGTGGTCAGTACAAAGATCGTCTTTGAATAACATTAAAAAGGCAATACAAAATAGTTAGCCACATTGACATACTTTTCGAAGAACAGACTCTCGTGCTTCCCGTCGAATGGCTTTCTTTGCGTCAAGTTCAGACTTGGAAACAAATTTCATCAAATCCGCCATCTTTGTTTTCGAGATAATCGCGCGCGACGTCTTCGTGTTCGTGACAACCGCGCGGGTAGAGACACCTGTCGAACGGAGGTATTTCAGACGTCAAATCAGGACTGTTAAAAATATGTTAAGAAATAAAACTTAAAACGTCCTTGTTTATTTTAAGCTTCCAAATAGAAAAATTTTACCCCCTAAGAAGCACGTATGTAGCATAGGAAGCCCAAGAGGCGATATATGTACTATAATCGTGTTGATTTTCTGTTATAACTGCCTACCTTTGATAAAAA
>JAOTOK010110508.1:0-26600 GCA_025770025.1 Virgularia gustaviana | reverse complement strand
GACACGTGATGACGAAGGTGCACAGCACTTGCATAAACCCAACTCAACATAGATAATGAGTTCTATTGAATTTTCATGAAGTTTCCAGACCATCTACTCTATTGACTATAGTTAAAATACTCAGCGGTTTAGCTACGATGGAACATGCGTTATACGGGCAATATAGACGAAATGTAAGAGGTTTCGGCGCATGATGGTGCATTTAATCTGTATTTTTATTGGAAAACAAAATAATGTTCAAAATAGACAAAATTTACAGCATTCATACGATTTAATGATTCAAACTAATATATACGGATCTCCATTGGTACTATAAACCACTACTGCGATAGAGATTTTGTATAAGCAGTAATCATTCAGTTGAATATATATGTGAAGAAGTTGCTCTCGAGTGAGAAATTACCAGTGTAAGCAGACAGTAAAACTAAATTGCCGCGACAGGATTTGAATTAACCCGTAACTCTAGCATGCATGTCAAGAGTCGATGGTTCGAATTCTTTCGCACTGAATGTTATATTCTAGCCGGATCGGGTTTACCTAAAACAACTATTGGGGGACTTCTTCTAAGATGTGCAAAAATGAAATGATACTATTTCGACGAAGTAGCGCAGTGTTTCAAGATGTGCTGCAGGCGAGCTTTGGAAATACCATTGGACTTCGGAACCCAAGTAAAGCGCCCTAGGTAAACTATATCGTTGTGCTCTCAAACACACCCAAAACATGTTGTGCGATTGAAAACCCCTCCGACTGTCCAAACTCGAATATACATGTGCTAAACAAATAAACGTCTTAAATATTAAATATTCTTTCATATTATTATTAGCCTAGAGAATGCAGTGTTTTGGTCGATTTTTACTTTCTGATAAGAGAGTGATTGGGTCCTCAAGAAATCTTCACAGCACTAAAACTAAATTATCTGAGCAACTCGGGCTGGTTTTTATCCATCTAGCGATCTTTCTCGCCAGCAGAGTAACAAAGCCTCAGGCGCCAATATACGAATGAATAACAAACAGTCTGGAATAATTATCCACTCCTCAGACGCAAAATGTTTACGTTTGTCAAGTACAGTAGCGTGTAGACAACATTACTTGTCAGTATGACAGACCTGGGGCACGAAATATTGACAAACCAATTTGCTTAATCCATACAGGTCAACTTGACTTATTATTTTTACTCCGCAAGCGAACACCACTATAATTTTACTTGTCAACATAAGAGCCCGGGGCATATAACTGCTCACAGTACTTCAGAAAGTCACCAGGATTCTACAATCGCGATGGTTATTTACAATTCACTCTAAATTTCGTTTGGGAATGCAGGATGAATTTTTGGAAACACCTGACTGCATTAAATACTTCGAAGAATGTTGTCGGGGTTTTAGACATAGAGGAGCCCGTCCAAACCTGTTAATGCTGTCATATAATTGCACATGAAAGTGGTTTGGCTTCAAAGAGACGTTTACAAACCATGGCTTCGTAATACAGGGTATCAAGAATGTATGGGTGCATAGATAACAAAAGGAATATCAAGAAAGTATATGAAAAATATTGGAAAGTTAGTATTATTGGAAATTCTTACGAAATAAGTTGGCACAATTAAAGAATAATCTTTCATCAAAGGAAATTGTGCTTCACACCGTAGGATATATGGAGTATTGGGTATCCTTTTTTTCTCACTAGCGCTTCATTTATCTGGCATACAAAATACTATGGATAGCGGTTGAAATATTTGACCTTGTCTAATGTCCTCTGGGTGCATGACTAGCCGACAGTCGCATGTGTGAATATAACTATGTATATAGGCCAGTTTGAAAACTACGACTAGATATAGTTTTTCGAGTTTGTTAACTTTGTTTACTTTGTCACTGAAGTTATGGGAGTGTACTGTGTTACTGGGGGTATGTCGACACCGGCAGCCTACTGGTATCATGTGAGAGGTATTGTTGAGCCCATGAATTCATGCATGATACTGAAGGAAGTGTGATATACAGGGGCTGCAGCACATTCCAGAAGGAATTCGGGGGCTTAAGATGTTTCCGGACTGATTTTTTTACTAAACATTTGCAAGTAACCTATGAATCAGGGGGAATTGTATTGGAGTCCCTCTTTCCAAAGTCTACATCTTTTTGGACGCCATTTGTAATGTTAATAAACCGAGTTAAATTAGTAACCAACATGCTATATTCTCATAGAGGGAAGGTGGTTGATCAGGTTGAGTGCTGTATGAGCATTTCTTGGCTTTCTTCGACTTTTCTATATCCCACACAGCTCCTTATCTACATCGCCGGACTTGTATAATTAAGCTTGGTTGTTGATTTAAATATTATAACAAGATTGAGGATTCAAACAAAATACCAAAGTATGTTGAAATACGTACATATTAATTTAAGAACGCAACTCGAAGTAAAAGACTGATACATTATTAAACCACATGGCTAATATTTGATTTTGTTAGTACCACCCTGCAATGAAAATGAACGGGTTCCATTGTATAACCACAAGACGATCGAGCGTCACTACGACCTCCCGCCTCCCCCGCCCTCCTGAAACACACATTAGAATTCTTCGTGGGCACATTGACGGATAACCTTGGCTACGTCAATGGGCGACTGCATGCACACCCGAACTTTCCGAGACAGTCAAAACAACAACCATGCAGTACATGCATGTTGGCATGAAAGCTATAAAACACTATAAAACTGTTGCCTGGAGGAAGAAGACTTTGTCAAAAGAAATTCAAAACTAATGCTCAGAATAGAATTAAATACCTATTTGTATAGCGTGTCTCCTTCCAGAAAAGCCTGATATTTTTTGTTCAATAATACAAGTTGATTTGTATGCTATTGTGTATGTAGTACATTTACTAAAAACCCAAAAATAGTAAGGTAATAATTTGTATTTGATTTTCTTTTCTATGATTTCTTTTGTTGTGGTGCTGATTATAAATCATGTTTAATTGTAAAATGGTGCTGATTATAAATCAATTGTAAAATGGTGCTATAGAATATTTCTGCATATATATTTAAGCTGCAATTTTAACCAAGCTTAAAGAACTTTTCTTTGGGATGATCAACTCTAGACATTCGTCAATTCATGCTCATATCACTTCCGTTCTCAAAAAAAACCCAACCCTATATATTAGTTGCGCATATTATGCAAATCAGGTATACTTCATATGCATATACTTTCATATTTGCGCGCAGAACTCATATACCACTAGCAGCCAGGTACAACTCATCACAGTAGTGCGAAGCGATTCCGATGTCGTAAAGACTGCCATAGCAAATTGGATCAAACATTCCTAAAATAAACACGTGCAAGTATTCCGTGTGTCGACGTATATCTGTTATTACCATTCATGAGCGATGCATGCTTGAGGGATGGCTGGTCTTCACTGACCAGTAAAATAATCTGTCGTTACAAATTAACCAAAATCGTCTGGTGTTATGTACAAACTTAGAGTGACATATTCTCGGGTTAAAGAAATTAGTAATGTGGTCTGGTGTAAATATTATACATAATAAAATATAATGAGAATTGTGTCATGGAGACTTTCTCTATAGAAAAAGTACTGTATTTTGTTGTGGTGCAAGACAATAAAATATAGTTTTAGTCACTATATTAGCATTAATACTATCCTAACCCTTGGTTTATTAAAAATACGACGCATATTGAGCTTAATTTGTAATCCTTAATTATGACCTTTTTGAAGTGGAGTAGTGAGGGCACATGCCGCGGTTTGAGGTCACGTGACAACTCGCCTAAGCGCCCTGAAATAGAAAGTAATTTTTAATCTTTGTATTAAGATCTTATTTCATAATATTCCATATATCTCAGGCAGTGAACTGCTAGGTGGAATCTTCAACTTTCCCCGACCCCGCGTACTTAGCCATATCTGGCTTACGTTGCCTTATTTTTCACACGAAAACTTTATTTATCGCCACTGCCTACTTGAAAGATTAACACATCACATTTTCGTATTGCATTTTGATGATTGATTATAAATATTTGCACGAATGAATTTTTGGCAAAGCACGACCACTTCGTTTAATATTTAATACAAATTGAACAGTCGTCGTTTTCCCATTTTCAATATAAGTAATATCATGTATTTATTTTTGCTGCCTACGCCAAATTACTTATTAAAAAAAGTCCTTACTTCCTCTGTCGGCAAACTCCCAGGCCAATATTTTGTCTCGAATGGTTCTGGAAAACTAGAGATGTTTCCGAGTTATCGCTACACATAGAGATCAAACAAACAAAAATGTTGAAAATAGAGATTGTAAACAGCTAATAATATCATAATATTATGTAGTATAATTCATACTTTCTTCATGGTATATTCAGCACTTTTGCATAGAAATACTCCTAAAAATGGAAATATAGATATATGTAATATAAAACTATTTATAAAATACTAAGAAAATCAATGAGAATATTTGATGCATTCACATGTGCTCAAATTATAAAAGTTATATATTTGAAAAACGCACTTTAAAAGTTGTCAATAATCATATAACGGTCCTATTTGGAAGATCGTTACTGGAAGTTCCGACATATAGTTGATTGAATACTCAGCAAACTACATATATAATTATAAATACAAATATGAATACAAAACTTAGTCAACAATTAAAACTTAGACAGCCTAGTTAAAATGGCAACAAGAAAACAAATCGAAAAATCAAACGGGTTGTCATGTCGAAAGCCTGCCACCATCAGTTCATGACATCTACCGTTGAGAAATAACCAAGCTCCCAAAGCATGCGAGATTTTGTCTTGTTTTTTTATTCATCCACATTCGAGCTTTGGCTTTAAGTTGCACCGTAGAAAATCTTCAACTTATATATTTTACTTTGTCTAACGCCAGACGATTTTACTCGTCGAGTAGGAAGCTCTAGGAAAATTGAAAACCACAAATTAAGTTAATCTAACTCAGAAACCGATCCAAAGTCGGATGCGTTGTTTTAAAGAAACCAATGGTCCAAGAAGCACTCCTAACATATCCTGTTCCTTTGTTGAAGTACACGTCATTACGGAGTTTCTGGAAGAAGATCAGCTTAATATATATCTATAACCAGTTTACATTGAATTTCTGCCAATGGTCAAAAAAAAGTAAATATCTCCCTTTTGCGAAACCGCAACCATTTCAGGCCCACAGGAAACAGACGCCATTTCTTTTTGTGGTTAACGTTATGGTTAAATCTCCTAATTCTGAGATGATAAATTGAAATCTCAAGAATGTTGCCCAGTTTAGAAGTATTTATTGTGGAGAAATGTGACCAAATATTAATATACGAAATAATGTTATAAGTAAATTATATAAACAAGACTACGGGTTATATATATAGCGATCAAATGCGCCCTATATTACCCACGTAATTTTAATGGCCCATTTTTATATATTATTGTTGATATTCTGTATTTCAATATTGTTTCTTTTTCTGTTCCGCGACACATGGTTTTACTTTAGTAATATAGTTTTATTGCAAAAAAGTGAACAAACAAATAGAAAAAGCAGGAGCATGTATATAATGTGACATATTCTTAGAAAATAGAATAATCACGCGGTAGGTAATGTAGCTATATAATAATGATGATATCTCTGCTTAACGAAAAGAACGAAATTCGTACCCCACATTCTAAGTTCCAATAAAGAGTAACAGAGGCAATAAAACCGTGCATATTTTCACAAAATATTTCACATACCAACACATAGTGTGTGGTATACAATCTTGACCCCGCATGTTAAGGACTGTGTGCATCTCTCGGTCTAGCAAGTCCATCTATCTATCAACTTGTACGTCGGTTGCTTCAGATATGTTATCATCATCTCATTCTTATATGTTGGTTCATTTAACATGTGGTTTAAATCACAGACTCGACCCCGTTTATGAGTTTGTTGACATGCAGAATGTTAGGAGAATTCTCGAAATTTCTAACCCCGCTTTTTTTGAGGAGTTTCTCGACAATTATAACCATGGTATGATTACGTTGGATATTTGTGGCTTATAGATGATACTTTCACCGAAGGCGAAATAAGGTCAAACATCCCTATATTAAAAATCGAGACAGCACGTTTTAGTCGTAGTACACGTCCAACCCACAGAAGATTGAAATTAAACAGCAAAAATATTTGATAAAAATTTCCGATTATATGATATACACTATAATTGTTATTATAAGGAATATAAATTAGTCATATATTATGATGGCTGTAACTTGTATAATATTCCATTTTATTTTATATTTTCATTGATTTTAGATGCAATCGAAAACGATCTGGCTAATAACAAATCAACTCAATGAATGTATAGACGCGAGCAAATCGGCCCGATTGTTTGAAAACTCCGGTATTGTTTTATATTTCATGATAACCGAAATAAAATAGCAATAATTTCAATTGTGCAAGAATTGAAACATGATAACATCTGTATTTTATAAGATTACTAGAAAAAAAAGCTCAATGTTTGCATGACAAACATATGAACTCAAGTATAATAAAAAAAAATATAGCAAAGATAGATGCTCATCTGATGTTGTAACATGCTCGTCGGAGCTGACGAAATAACGGTATTTTATTATAAGAATTACCAACCACTATGTTAGTTAAGGTTGCTATAATTCTCATCTTATACAGTGAACCTTAAAATATTTTGATTTGTGATATAAACTATTTTGGTATTCTAATTACTCCTTAGAACTCTAGTGTTAGAACATAAAAAATAGACACAAGGAATATTGGAAGGAAATGACTCAATTCCGGAACAAAATTGAATACACGAACGGACTGATCTATCCTACTTATCCATCATTTATTTATTTAATGTTTATTTATATACTTACTGATTTACTCATTTATGTGTTTAATAAAATGTGAAACATAGAATAGTTTTATATTGATTCATCCAGAATGGAGAAGCTAAGAGTTGGTAAACTGCGGTATGTGTCCATGAAATATTGTTTCTATAGCACACTTTAAGGGCGTTATCAAATTGTATATAAAAGGAAATATAAATATTACACTGATGTAACAGGAATTGGATTGTTCACATATCTTATCACAACTGATGTAACTTTGAGTTTTATCATCTTGTGCCAGTCACTATACCCCGACACTGAATATTTCCTGTAAAATATGTTGAGGGCTTTGGGTGGCATTTTTATAATGGAAATAAACAACAGTTTATACAGAGAGATAACCGCGACAATTTGTCAAAGCAAAAGCGGTGGACTCTGTGATAGTGATATTTCCTAAGTTGTATGTCTATGTTTCGAGAGCTTGTCGAGGACTAACTCAAGTAATGGCCTCCCTAAGGCAAAATTAAACTTCCGACCATGGATAAAAATTGTCAATATTTGATACGAGGTTGTGAAACACCTGTTACTGATATAGCGAAGCCTGAAGTGTTAAAGATATTGCATATATCTATATCTAAAGAGTAAGAACAGTTGCAAGTTATTTGTAATTTCCCAATCTCGACAAAATTACACTAAAGCAAGGAAATTAACGGTTAGGGAGTACGTTTAAGATCTCTAAATCTTGATAAAACCTTCGTGGATCGGTGATTTATTCAGACATATAAGTTAGCCAAATTTACGTCGAACAAAACTTGAATAGTGTTGGTACGGCGCTTTGTTGCATAATATTTAAATACATTTCGCAAATACATTTTACAATTCTAGCTAATCATCATTGTGAAATTTTGAGCCGAAGAAATTATTGTAATAAAATCAGTCAAAAATTGGGTTACACTTGGTTTCGTCTCTCTACGTAATGACAGTTGTCGTTAAAAAGTTATTATCACTTAAGTACTGTTTCAGAGTTCTCGCGGTATATCTATTGATTTGTGCACGTTTTCAGTTTAAAAAATATGGTACTTTAAAGTGAAGGGTGGGTTTAAATCGGTATATAGTTCAGAAAAAAATCGTTTATTACCCGACTTGCTTCCTAACTGCGTCATGATTGCATGCATTAACTTGATAATCGTGCAGCTTTCATGTTAACACCTGTCGATTTTCCGCCTCGAACGAACAGAACTCTCGCAGGAAAACCATTAATATTATGATGTTATAATTGTGGTCACTCGATCAAAACTGGTGGCTACGTCTCTCCAGGAAAAGTCTCATCCGATAAATGTTTTCTTTTCAGTTTGTGTTTTCATTCCATATTATATAATTGCAGGGCGCGAGCGAGATATGAATTATATTTTTCGTTTTCGTGCGTATGCTGACAAGGAAATTTCGCGAAAGAACAAAGCAGGTTACAGCTTTTGACGCGTAGGCGCGAGGTTAGTAAAGGCAGTACGGTTTCAAAGCCACCGTGAACTAAAGCCTACTTCATCATATCAGTAAAAGTCATCATATAAGTAAAAAACTTGTATACGTAGCTAGGCAAATGTTTGTATATACCACGCGTGTTAAATTCCTTGTTTCTGGTGGTAAGAAATTCCGGCGTCATATTTGTTCAGTTTCTTCGTTCCATACTATTTTGGGGAGTGGCAAGATTTTATTTTTTTAGAGGCATTTTAGTTCTGGCGTTTTAAACCTTGAATCATTAACATATTTATTATATTATATTTTTCCATCCTCACTCGAAAATAAGACCCATATATCATTGCAAAGCGGTATTCTCAATATATCGCGTGGATCCAGCTTTCTAAACCATGAACTTCCTGATTTGCAATAAAAACGACCTCGGTTTAAAAAATCGTACTCCAGTTCCTACGCTATAAGCTATAGAGTTCGTGAAGGCGCATGTGATCCAAACCTTTTGACTTTTTGCTATACCTTCATATCATATTTTGGCATATCTGCAAACACACATGTAGGAAGAAATTAACATGTTTTTTTATACAATATTCCCGAACAGGAAATATCCATGCAAGGCACCACACCCGCACTTGGCTCTGTCAAAGGAATATAACCCGCAAACCTCTGTCTGCAGCGTGTCGCGCAAATGGCAGTTGTCAATTTTTCCTTCCGAAGTCGTCCATGATAAAGGAACGTTTCACAAGAGAACCACCAAACATGTCTCATTCTTGATATTCATGCCGGAATTTACCCCGAATCAGGGCCGGTTTCTCTCGAAATGCTACACATTTTACTCTACATTAACATACATAGACGTTCGTTTCACAATTCGCCTGCTGCTCTAAGCAACGAGTTTCGCCGCAAGCATCAATAATGGCTGAAGTGGGAGATATATCATAAAATACATCAAGTACTGATATTTTCTGTATTCCAAGTTTGCTTTTGGTGCATTATATATGAATTTCTATTTAACACGTGCAACATTCCACGTCAGGAATCCAGGCAAACAGTGCATCATATAAAACATCTTTTGCTGAAAATTTTGTAGACATTTAACAGAGGTTTTAAGTTTGAAAGTCGACTAAGAAAATATACAAACCAGAGCAGAACATGATAACGAAATAAAAATTTTATGGAAGTTTCTTAAAAAATGAGGAACAAGTTAACAAAACGTCTAAACATTGCTTATCAGCTATGAGCTTTGATTTGGTTAGCATTGGTTAGCTTCAGCCTTTACCCATATAGTAAAAAGGAAAGTCATATTGGCTTTGGACACGCGTTTGGGAGTTGATCATAAGATCGAGGCCGGATCGGGAAGATAGGATTCTTCAAAGGAAAATCTAATTCCTAGAATAGAAAACAATATTTCTTGGGGTCACACTACAAATTAATATAGGATAGTTACATATTTTGATCAACATACGCCTGTGGCACCTTAGACGATATATACCATTTGAAATGATATAAGACTGATCCGAGCTATGCTATGGCTGGTCCATACCAGACATAAAGACTATAAACTGCCCGCTGGGGAACAGGCCTTGACCTATACTTAACTTAGCGTTTGATTTTTTTTTACAATTATAGCTGACGCTCAGTAACCGCATTAAAGCTCGCTTTATTACTGAATTACATAATTTAGACTTTAGTGTATAGTTTTTCATAACAGTAAACTGAACTCTCTTGCCCTAGGTTCTACACTCAACAGAGTGTTACACTCTGTGCCTGTTATGAATGTACCCCCACAGCATCACATGAAAATCTACTAAAAAAGAGCCTATTAGGCTACACGTACATTTCCCCATTCGGCACTCAAAAATGTACAATTGTTCCGGCATTCCATAAAGGAGTGCTATTACAAACGGTAGTACTGTTAACCGCTTCAACTGCCAGAAATATAGTTTGTGAATACCAATTTGTTTAATTTTCCTAAAAGTTTTAATTGCGCTTCCATTGTCCCAACGATGTATACGTTGCATTAGAAAAGACAAAACTCTCTACATTACTAATAAGACTGGTCTAACAAATCCTTATAATGAGATCAACACTGAATATCAACAAATACCATCAGTTATATTTCTACCATTGAATTCATCAGAGCAATACACATATTATTACCTGGTACGTCGAACAATACCAGGATTCAGGAAACATAAATGATAATTCACCAGAACTTTAAAGGTCCACTCATGAGATATATTTGATCATTGAATATTATAATAATCACAGTGAGATTGTTGTGTCTTGAAACTGCAGGATAAGTGGTGTTAAAGTTTTATGACAAGGTATATATACCATTTTGCCGTTACAGTGAACCTCAGCCTCTCAAAATATCACATCACTGGAGTAAAATTTATCTTTTATTTGATCCAATTATCAAAGGAGAAATTGCTGGACTTGTTCGTCTCCTTAATGTCACTTGGAGAATTAGTGACGTGCTATATCTACCTTAGTTCAACACCTACAGCATCGAAAAGGGGAAGAGGGGGATTGAGAAAATTACTGGCGACAAATAGACATGTTTTAACTCAATTGTACCCTGAAGAAGTAAATGAAGTACATTTAACCAATTTTACTACAAAAGAGTAATTTACTTGAATGAACATTATTTAAACAATCCCAACTGCAGCTAGTGGACGTCTGACATAGAAATGTGATAGAAGTGTCAATTTATCATCGACGTTTTAACTCCACCACTCGCTGTCTAACTGGTGCGGGAAAACTATTGCTTGAAACCTGAGTAACCACCATCTGGCATCCAACCACAATGGGTTGTAGAGAACAATTAACGCGTGATTTTATCGATCGACAAACCATAATAATTGCCCAAGATGACAAACCATAATAATTGCCCAAGATATTCAGCAAAATCGTTCAATGCAATCGACATTCCTGCAAATTGTGGTAATGTTAAATATTAGTTGAGACGAACTGTATAAGCGAGCTTTCAAATTTTCATTTTTAAAAAATTTTCAGTTTTCATAACTTGCACAAATAAAGTATGTCTTTTTTGCAACTTTGATTGCTAAATAGAAGAAGAGAAGTAAGAGATTCTTAGACAATGCATGGTCGAGTTCGTATAGACTAGAAAGACCGGGCTGACTCTTCAAGTTCGACAAGCCGGTCTCCAAGTCCGATGTTATCAAACTTTCGCATAACACTCATAGTCGTATGTCCAGACTATACAGTCCTGTAACACTATAATTATTGTAATAATGATCTTTGTTTAGGAGAATTTTTAATACAATGATTATTGTCTCCAAAAAGGAGATCATACATTCGTACTTTTCCACCTTATCTTTTACACAGCGTGACAGCCTTTTTTGATATCAGTTCATTTGGGCGAGTGTAGTGGACATTTCACCTGATATATACCTTTATTAATATTTCATATTACTACTTATTATATTTCGTTTAATAGATATCTTTATATTATTTGGTATTTTGGTTTTCAGTTTGCCAAGCAGATCAGACACATTTTTTGTAATTTTTTCCGCACCATTAAACGACCTATTGTTGCACACATGTTGCTTAAGTGTTTGTGTTTGCTTTCAGATCAAATCCCTGTTTAATATGACTGCCCACCATCCGGTAGCCAGTTTTCAGCAGGTCTTTCGACAATCTCACTTTGTGCAACCTTTCCGATCCCAGGTCTTACAGTGTAATGATGTAAACTATATTTATTTTAAATAATCACTGATTTCTATCTCGAGAGCCCCCAACCTCACGTCATCCGTATTAAAATAAAGGATATTACAAAACTTTAAATAACCTTAGCGCGGAACGAACCGTGTTTCCCTTCTCTTGTCTTCTATTTCCGCACACCTGAACTCTTTTGTTCATGACCACTTATCTTTGCATAACAATGTTCGTGTCGGCACTGTCCAATTTAACTTGTCAACCAACACTCCACATACTTCTTAGCCTTTTGTCTAAAGTTTTCTACCTCGTACATTACGATTACTAAATTCTTACGGTTATTGATTCAGTTCACCTTTTCACCTTACTTTACAGCCTTACGTAGGATCACATAACTCTTTCTCTGCAAGAGCTAAGGACTCACTTCGCGTGACAATTGCAAAGAATAAAAGTCGAGGACAGTGATGTAAGAATGTTAAGGGGATAGGTTTAACCCGAGGAAATCCATCTGGGGTAACTGAAAGAGTAATTATACTAATAATCAAAAGTTGGCTACGGATAAGGAAATGTGAATGTACACAATCATATAAAATAATTGATGTATACAAATAGAAAGGGTGTTGATCCTTTGAAATTATTGCATGCAGTAGCTAAATAATTAGACTAACATTATATCTGCTACTGACGTTGGAAACTCCAAACTTCAACACTACATACGAGTAGAGTGAAATGATAAAACCATTTCACGTCATTTTTGACCACCAAAAGATTAAAGTTTATTTTCTCTTGAATCCTTTCTTTAGTTTACAAAGGTTTATAGTTATAGTTAACAATGGTTTCACACCACTAATGTTTTCGATAATGAAAATTACTCTCGCTTCGCGTCTCTAAAATTTTATATAAACACGCGTGAAATTAATGTGTAATTGTCACCAATTTTCAATGTAATTACCTTTTGTCACCATGACCATTCTAACTTTTTTAGTTGCTAAGTAGATTCCTTACACTGACAATACCTATTGAATACTTATCTTATGAGACGGTTTAGACGGCTTGCTGAGAAGCTCTTAGTTCTATTCTAATACTAGAAACTGAATTGCGAAATCTAAAATTAATTTTGTAAAAATGCATGCAGTACAACTACACTAAACAGACTTTTACCGAAACGGAACGTAGTTTTACAGCCATAAGGTGAATGCTTTGCATCAAAAGATTTTACTAAAATCATTTTCTGGGTGTCATCATATCTCAAGATTTTTATACTATTCAGCATTCGTTTGTTCATCTCACTCGCTTCTCTCTCGCATGTTGCACAATCCCTTATAAATTATAATATGAGAATGGTATTTTTAAACGTTCAGTAACTGTCATTGACACCTGGCTGTCATAGTATTGATTGACGAAATGTCATCATACCAGACTTCAAGTTAGTTTCCATGCAACTCAAAAGTCATTGAATATAGTACATGTATAATCGCCAGCAGAGTTTGGCGATCATAATAGTCGGAGTTTTCTTGGTATATATAAAAATTCAAAGGCAAATCGGGAGCAGCACGGCAATTGAGGCCAGCGGTGCCCTACGATTCCCGGTCGCAATGGTCTCATCGTTCAGAGACGAGTTGCTGACCGCAAGTATAGTAAAAACGGTACAGATAATTATCTGCAGTAATACCAATACATAATTAGCTCATGAATTCTAGAAACCACCCTGGTTCAGTGTTCCACAACTGCAGTGCACCAGTGACTTCTATATAGCTGGAAAAGAATTACAAAATGTCGTCTAACATTTAGATAATGATTTCTCATTTCTTCGGCAGAAATTGACCGGGATATCTTGAAAAGTCTTTATAAACAATTTGCTATAGTGATTATGGATGCGACTGAAGTATAGATATCGGGTTATCACATTATATCAAACACGGAAACTATTTTCGAACATGGATAAGAAACAGATTTGGAAAGCAACGTAAAGTAAGGTTCACCCGCTATTTCATAACACTCAGCATGACTTTCTCAATGTGCGCTTAATTTCTGTAATTCAGAGGCTCGTTCAATTACTGTAAATAAATTCTGTCGACAGGATTACGTCGGCCCAAGAAGCTACGAGAGGACGCTATTGAGCAAAGGTCATAGGTCACGCACGCTAATTAAGATGTATTATGCACATCCGGGCCGTACGCAGTCTGTTGCGACAGATCAAGAATGAAGCATACCGATATTGCTTGGAAATGAGGGTATATGCTTAGCAAATAAAAGAGTGGTATTAACACATGTGTATCGTGGTCAAAGAGGGTTCATATTGCGTTACAGAAAGAGAGAGTCAGCGGTACAATAAGTCGGGCCAAGGCTCCAAGCTCGGAGGACGCTTACAAATTGCGTCTATCAGGGTGGTCATGTGCCCTCTTGTTATCAAATCTTGTAAGGCAAGATCGTTATCTTGGGGGCGAGTCGTGCAACGCGGCGGGGCAACGAGAGGCAAACAGTGATTGGAAATATCTTGTGTAATTTAGGAGTGGCTGATCGGCAGGCTGCCTTCTGTGCCGAGCAGTTTCATAAAGCTAAAATAATAAGAGACGCCTTTTAAACTTATAGTTATAAGAAGTATTAGACCTTGCTAAATAGGAAACCAAATTGTATATTATGTCAACTGATACCTGAAGAACTGAACAAGATACGTGGTGGTTTTTGGATTTTACTCCAAATCACCATGTTTTGTGTTATTCAGTTTAGTGCAAAAAATTAAGGACATGGTATTTTTCACTCAACCAAGACTTTCGCAACAACTAAAAATCATTTAACGTGTCACAGAGGACTTAAAATAAACGCGATTTCGATTTTTACATGAAAACGGTAGCTCACGGCGGTACCAAACATGCTTAGATGGATATTGACAAACTAACTATGACATATTAGATTATGTCCCTTCAAATGTACCACTGTGTGGAAATGTTTATTATCTTGCTTACAAAGCTACACCATGTCTCTAGGAGATGACAATAATATGACAGCGTATTTTCCATATGTTATGTATATTATTTATTATCTGTTGCAGAGACAATTTATAAGCTTACAACATACATGGCTTTAAAAACATACCACTAAAAATATCTTGTTAATTTTTTTTGTACTTGTTCATAGAAGTTGCAGTGAGTCCAACCGAATCGACGTCGTTGCTTGTATTTCAAATTGTGTCGCCCATGATCAAACAAATCATAAATTATGAAATGGAACTGTCCAGAAATAAAGGTTTTGAGTCTTTCATAAATCGACAATATTATATAACTGTTATAAGATGTGAGTTGGCGGGTATTTCACGGATTGACGTGGGTGATTTTCGCAACACTGGTGACCTCATTTTCACCGAATCTGTTCTATATACAGTACAAATAACCCTAAGCAACAGTGGACAACTCCAATTTCCAAAATGGAGCTAACCACGTTTCTGAGAGCTGTAACCTGTATTTAATCATTAAAAATCTTCGAATGTGTTTCATATGCTAATATAAGAAGGCTTCCTACAAGGCATCACAGTTGGAATTTGCTCATCACTTTATATGAACAAAATGTAGAACACGAATGGCAGATTTTTCTTACACTAATCAATACTTTGTAATTTTAAACAAATTTTCTCCCTACTGTTACGATATAGAGGATTGCTTGGAATTCAGTAGATGAAAAGTGTGGAAGGATATTGATAAGCCGTTTTTATTGGTTATTTTTTAAAGATATGATAACAATCCTGCCGAGTGCGCACTGTTGGATATTACAATCAAGTGAACACAACGGAAACTAGAAGCCACTGTTACCGATTGCACGGTGTTAAAGTTTTGTAAAAAAATATTGGCAAAATATATAGACTATGAGCAGCCGTTAATGTGCACTCGTTGTATACTAAGTATTAACATGGATTCATCATAAATCGATGTTTGTAGTCGCAATGCACGTTAGTCGCTTAATGAGCCACCACTCCATTACACAACAAAACATCAAGTTAATCCAACTATGCGCTGTTTGTTCACAGCTTCGCAGTAAAACAAATTAGTGCGCACTGTACTTGGGTAGGATATCCGGCGCTAGCTCCGCTATTGAGACGAAAAATGCCGGGCACAGCTCCGAGCAGACCATGCCACAGTGAAAAGAACGCCCCCTTCTCTGCGATATGAGCCTAGCATGCGCCATACCCCACAGCCTCGTTCTTAAAATATCAACTTGATATTTCTTTCTTTGCCAATACGCAATTATATATGGACCATATTATTTGTATCCATATTTAGGAACAAACTCCCTTCAACTTCGCCTGTTGAAGTACTGCTTGTCCCGCTTCATACTTTAAAAAAGCTCGTTGCTCTTGACGACGGCTTCAATGTAGAAACTAGGCCCCTATCTTACGTCACCGTGAATCAACTGGATTTGGGAATAAGACAGGACGCATTGTACTAAGTTGGTGCACTCGCGCCTCACACCGCGACGACATACAGAAGAGTAAGATCGTATGATCGCTTGTATCAGTAACAGCCTTTAACTTAATGTTCAACTAGAATTATATACTTTACCAACAAAGAATCCCAGACATTAAATATTTTGCCCTGGGATTCTCTTTGTAAACGAAACCATTAAGATATCGTTATTGTGAGTCGCTAAGAGTCGGAGCACTTGTGACTGATCACCAGGCGATTTGCCATTTTGGTTCGTTATACAGAGTTATTTGCTCTAGCCTTTATATAAATTAATGTTATTTTCTTTGGTAGTCTTTAAATATTTTACTCTAGATAACTCCAAACTATTTTAACTTAACTGGTGAAGAAAGACCTTTTATAAATATATCTTGACAATTCTACGTAATCCAATCCTAATTAATAGAACAGAGTCTTTTTTAAGAACGAGCCATGCAGCTGTGATTAGTACCACGCACGTAAAGTTATATCGCATCTTTCAAAACACACTGCACCCAGTTCTATGCTAAGCCTCAGCCAGGGTCAGTGAAACAGCCATTTTTAATAATTTAAAAAAGTTTAATAACCATTCTAAGACGAATTTCCCGTATAGAGCTTTTAGTATTAAGATGGTTTTAGCGCAAACGAGGGAGGCAAGCTTTGCGAAATTTGCAAACCAAATGCATAAATGTTAAGGGCCACTTTAGGGAACCGCGACAAATATTTTTGTCGAAAAGATTGCCTAATCATATCATAATTTGGTTCCTGTCTGATAACATTATCTCGAAAAGGAAAGTTGTTTGGAAATTTGATCTGGTTTCGTGGTAAAAGCTAACCGGGTTGCCCCTGGTTAGATTTCGTCACGCATAGTTGGGGAGTCAACAATTCTAAACTATTACAAAAATGTAGTGATCAATTACATGTTGACAGCTAAATAAATAGAGATTTTTAGGACGAGATTTCGCTAGAACACATTACAGCATGTTGGGAATGTTTTGATTGCCATTTAAAGTGATGTGAATAAAAAGTTACTTTAACAAATCGTTGGTGAAGTTTCCAATTTTATCTGTGTTGGGTAATATGGTAGCTTGCTCGATTAGGATGAAAGACATGCCGCTTCTTAATCTGATTGGTTAAAATGACGGAAGTTATGAAATTACTGGTCAATTTTATTCGGTTGCTTAGCACTGTGAGAGATTCTACCCAGCAACTGAGCTCAGTGCAGGAATCTGGCTATCAATAATCAACTTGATTTAAATTCACTGGATCACAGCGGACAACGGCTAGGTAGGCAGGGGTTGGCACAGAGAGACGATCAGAGCGTCGGCCACACTAGTAACTCACTAGGCTGTGTGCTTCGAAGCAACACAACACACAATAAAGTGTGTCTCTGCCAGCTAACCCTCAACAGAACGAAAGAGAAAGTAATAATATTCAAAGACAATCTGCCGTTGGACTAATACGGGATCGAAGCTCCGTGGTAGCGAACACCGTTTGGACCATGGATTTATTCTGCCATGAGCGATCACAGTTGAGGCAAAGCTATAAAGATCCTGTGTTGCTTAAAGACGATCGAGTTCTACACAACTTGTTAGCAATGGAAGAACGTTATTTACCTAATGGACATTACTTTGAAATTAATCAAGACGAAATAAAACCTTATATGAGAAAAATGGTAGCCTCGTGGATGCTAGAGGTATATAAATAAACAGTAAGGTCTGATGACCCACCAACAGAGAATATATAAACGAATTTTGAAACTTCCATTTCAATATATTTCCTCGGAAAAATTATAAAAAAATTTACTGTGAAGACCATAGTCACCCTGATGTCATGAGATTGCTCAACAGTAAACAGTGTTGTGTGTTTAATATTATTTTTTTAAATTTTATTTTGTAGGTTTGTGACGAACAACAGTGTGAGGACGAGGTCTTCCCATTAGCTATGAACTATCTGGACAGATTTCTTAGTAAACAAACGATAAAAAAATCGAGGTTGCAACTTCTTGGAGCGAGTTGTATGTTCCTGGCCAGTAAACTCAGACAGACGAGGCCTCTTTCGGCGGAGAAGCTTGTAATATATACAGATAACTCAATCACACTGGACGAACTGTTGGTAAATAATCATATTTATCAATTCCGACTTATAATTCACCTGGTCATATAATAACTCAGTCTGAGTTAGCCCAAGCAAATACAGGCTACAATATAATTAACTGCTCAACTATATTTTTATAAACGTGTGGTTATGGTCGAGTCACGCTAGCTATCAAAGGCTTTATTTCATAAGACGTTTAACCTAATTCAGTCGGTACATTCTCGATCTTTATAGAACTGGGAATTGATCGTGTTGGATAAATTAAAGTGGGATATCGCTGCTATAATACCAAACGACTTCCTAGAGCATATATTTTGCCGATTACCGTACAACCTTTCTAACGAAAGAGGCATCATCGTGAGAAAGCACGCTTCGACCTTCATCGCGCTTTGCTGTACAGGTTTGTATTTCTTGTGCGCTTTTTCCGCGGATTTTTTTTTTACCTAATATTTCGTAAAGTAAACAAGTCTGCCTCGATATGTTGTCGATTTCACCGAGGTGAAACTGACAACGGCCGATCAGCGTGCACACGAGTTCATGGACAACACACTGTTCTGGTTGTGTTATATAAATGGCAGTATTAATGTTTTCCAGACATTTCGTCGCCAAAACAAAGCACAACTTTTCCCAGCACGTTTTTGTATACTTTGTTCATCCGTTTCGTGATATCTAAAACGTTTTTGAATAAAACTTCCAATTGTTTACCAAGGTGTGTAATTCAAATAGCAAAGGCAATTGAATGTTGACCGGAATTTGCAAAAACTTGCCATGAGTTAATTATTTTTTGCAATCACCTTGTGTTGTGACCACGCGGCGGCCAGGAAGTAAGAAGTGGTGTTGGTATTTTGTTTATTTACAGCTTTTGTACGTTGTTTTTCCTCACAACTTTTGTCTCTTTCTAGACTTCAGATTCGTATTCGACACGCCAAGCATGATCGCCACAGCTGCCGTGTGTACGGCAATGTCTGGCTTTCAAAATGAGGTTAAAACGTCGAAAGAGGCGCTGCTGAAAGTCATGCATGAAATAACGAACATTGAACAGGTAAAAGCACAGTAAAAGAGGTTTTTCCTACATCGGCTTGCCAAACGTTTTGCCCAAAATGTGTCCAGCAATTTATTAAATACTATTAAAACATCGACATTTATAGGAATGTTTAAGCTCATGTCAAGACCTTATGGAAGAAGCTCTTCAGTTAAAAATCACAGTATCGACGGCACCAGAAACGAAAGTGGAGGGCCAACCAACGACTCCAACAGACTTACAAGAAATCCATTTTTAGTGTTTTACAAAAATCGCCGACTTTTCTTGTGTAACGTCCAGTTGAAAACCCATGTAAATAATGTTAATATCCCTTAAATTAAGAAATGTTTCTTTTTTGTTAAAAATCCTACCCAACAGTTCCTTTTAACAAGAAAAAAAGATTTTAAAACTTGCGTGAGTAGATTTTGCTACCAAGTAATTATTAGAAACTTCTGGCTTAAATCTTTTGTACATGGTATGCACATAACCACATGTTATTTGAATTTCAAATTTCGCTACTAATCTATTTCAGAGCTGTTCACTAGTGCAATATAATGTAAGAGGTCTTTTTTCGATCTCCTTTTTGCGAAAACAAGACATTTGATGGATAGCGAGTCAATAAGGAAGTTAACAGTAAAATTTCCTGCTCTCATTGACAGACTTAGAAATATGAGACTTGAAAGGCGAATTAATTTGTTGTTTGCACCGTTTTCCTGTTAAACATCATTGGTCAAATAAAACGCATCAAGCACTGTATAATTTAGGAGATTTGGATAAAGATGTAAATAATCCCGTGTCCGGTGCGTGGTCGAGTTCAACTGAATCGCACTCCTTTGTGTAACGCTGAAGCGTAACAACAAGTGTGCGAAAATGTAGGGAAAATGGCCCAAATTGCAATCATAGTCGGTGCTATTGATTTCATTTGCCCTCGCTAAGCCGGTCACAGAATCTCACTCGACTTATAACTGCGGAAAAGCTTAATGAGATCACCCAGGCGCTCAGCACATAGCGTTAGTCAGTTATCATCACAGCCACATGTGCAAACTTGAGCAATCACAGCAATGTATATTCTCAACGAATTCAACCTGTTTCCCTGCTATTTTTGTGGCGCGTATATCTGGTTGAAAATCACTTGAAATATTTTACAAATCACTGTGGTCTGATAGCGGCCAGGTTACATATGCATGTAGCTTAACCTTCAACTATTTTCGATCTGTCTACACAGTAAGGATTTGGGTTGACGACAAGCCTACTTGATTTCACACTAAATAGATCAAGTTCAAATTGTCTGCGAGTTCGTGGACCACCGCACCCAACGGAAAAACCTAGGCTAAACCACAGTTAAACCATTCACACACAGCGGGAATAACTCATTAAACAAACTGTAATTATATCTGAGATTTCTACAAACTGCGTCAAGAAATAACATCCAATTTTTGTTAGTGTTCAGCAACATTTCCCACACTTGCACTGGACAATGTTAACAGTCGTCAAACTTATTTTTACTTTAATTAAGGCGTACAGGATTTTTTCTCAATTTTCTCCCGCCACTACAGAAGGTTTGGATACCTAGCATTCCTCCTACAACCTGTGTTTTTCGTAAATATTTTCACGCAGTCTTTTCTCGCCAAACAACTTAGCAGCTCGCAGTGCAGAGGGAGACGACACATGAACGTGTTAAGAAGGGGGCGCTGGAGAAGATTGTCAAGAGAGGTAGGGAGTTACCTCTTGCAAATCCCCTTCGCTCAATGCTCATGGTAGGTAAAATCGTCTAGGCCACGACAGGGAGGAAATGAAGTTGACTTCACTGTCTTAGGTAGGGTTTAAGGAGGTAGCATGCAGTAAAGTAACCGTTTTCTTGCAAAACATGCAACCCCTTCACTTACATAACTCCATAACTTAAAAATTGGTTGACAAATCACATCTTGATGAACTTGGCGATGCCATGGCGTAAAAGTTTTTGGTACTTGAAAACTTGCTTCAAAACAACAACATATAGCACCTTTTCAAAAGCTTTTCAACTGCATCGTCGCACATTGCATAACAGTTCAGAAATCAACAGCAACCAGGATTGAACATGTGCCAATTTTCCCAATACTTGGGCGTTCCGTGTTTCCACCGCACTTTTACAGGATGGCTTTTTGTTCGCTTAGAAACTGATTTACAGTTGTTGAGGCTTGTTATTCGTTTTAAAAGACGTCTTTTTGACTAAACTCAAAAAAGTAAATTGCTACTTGTAGCAATCATGAACGCTAAAACAGTTTTGCGCATTTTATGCTAATGATGCTAATGATATTGTTTATAATTTCTCTGACGCCGGTATTGCCTGGTGCAGATTATATATAATGAATTTAGTATTTTCACCATTTTGTCACAGTTTCTCCTCATCCCGTTTCAATGGAAGTCGTCAACACGGCCAAATCTCTATAGTTTATAACAATTAAGTTCCATAACTAGCTTCAAAAGCCATAAGGTAATAATATTGTAATTCTCTTGCTCTGTGTCAACTTATATGGAAGACATGCCACTATGAAATATGGAAGATATACCACTATGGAATATGGAAGACATGCCACAATGAAATATGGAAGACATGCCACTATGAAATATGGAAGATATGCCACTATGAAGTATGGAAGATATACCACTATGAAAATGGAAGATATGCCACTATGGAATATGGAAGATATACCACTATGAAATATGGAAGATATACCACTGAATTACGGAAGATATACCACTATGAAATATGGAAGATATACCACTATGAATTACGGAAGATATGCCACTATGAAATATGGAAGATATACCACTTGAAATATGGAAGATATAGCTACCACTATGAAATATGGAAAATATATATATACCACAATATAATTCCAGTATCCCACGATCTAATATTTTGTAAGGATTATGCTGTGAAATGCGATTTCATTTGAAAATATTTAACTTATAAACAACTTACAAAGGATTTCTTTCGAACAACGGAAAAGCTGCAAAAAAATTCTGCAATCCTTTCTCGCGTACATTGTTTTGAAAAACTACCGTCTAATAGTTGTCCGACATTCCACACTTGTTACATCATATCTATGAGCTACCTGACTTTGATACCGTGAGAGCAAGCTTGAATTAAAGTAGCAGTAGAATAATTTGGGGCTTAAGAAAATGGTGTGGATATCGCACGCGAATCAGGGTCGCTCCCTAATCATTCCAGAAGAGCTAAAGATAGATTAAAGCGATTTCAACACCTTGCAAATGCACTAAATAGAAAACAATTACCTGGGTTTTTAACTTACAGACTGTAATCGAGGAAATGATTTAAGTGCGAAAAATTGTTGAAAGGCAACGAACGATAGCATGCAGGTGATAAACCTATGTGTATGTGTATGAGTATGCCGTCCGTGTAGGTTTGTTGAGATGCATTTTAAGGAATGGCAAATTTGTCGAAAAGAAGTTGCTACTAGTACACGTGTAATAAAATGGGTACAAAAAAAACTAAATTAACGTCTAATACTGAGAGAGTTTTTTGCACTTTTGCACATTTTTCAGGTTTGCTGACTTTCAAATTTTCAGTACTACCGGTCTCTCCGTCTTCAAAGTGCTGATTAAACAGTCTTTGCTTTATGAATAATTAATATGGTCAGTTTGGGAAAAGCTACATGCTTCAATATTTTAATACACTGAATAAGTATTATGTCAACTGTGCAATCACCATATTATGTTATTTTAAATCATTGTCAATTTTCCATGTTAATGTCAGATAAATAAGCGATGTTCCGTAATTCCCGTAGGAGTGCATTTCATGTGATTATTGTACTATAATAGGCGTATACAACGTTGTCCAGACCAGTGTTATGGCTATATTGCAATATGGCTTGCCCTACAACACTACAATTCAAATACAAGTCATCATATCTAAGTTTCCACGTTACCACAACTCGCGCATGCCCAGGAGCAATATCATCTTGAAAACAGATCGACGAGGGCTGTAAGCAAGTCCGCGAGCATCATACCTCAGCAAATAACGAACTCCAGGCAGTAATAGCATAGCACGCTATCAATAAAAAGGATTTTAAATCATAACTATAAAACTAGGAGAGTTTTATAGCCGAGTACTGGGTGCTTCGCTTTACAAGAAGTAAAATATACCTATGCAGTTGGCTATGCATGCTTTGAATATGCCAACCGCCAACCGAACCATATGAACCGAACAATAATTATTTATAAACGCCATTGGGTTAAAAAGTACATTTTGGTTGATTCAGTAACTAAATCCAACATTCAATTCACGACTCATGGAAACCAATGGTATTTATTAATTACTCGGAAATACGCCCAAGTCACGATCGATAGCTATACAGCCAGAAGTCATTTCGCGTATTATTTTTCCGTTTTTCACTTGATTTTTTTTTACTTTTTTATCACGTCCTTTTATTTTGAAAAAAACTAGTAGCCGGCCGTCCTAACCAAATGGCTTCTTAAATCGAATTTTCTAGGTACATTGACTTCTGGTTGTATATGTATTCTGTTCTGTAGCTCGAAATAGCCTTAGACAAAATACACAGCTTTTTGCTTTAGCAAAAAAGAAGACATTAGCCTACTGAATATACATTTTGTGAATCACCCAGTTATCATTTATCAATAGCACTGCAATAATGGTCGAGCGCAAACAAAACACTTAATTAACTATCATGCATGCAATTTTCTAAATTTTGTGGTGATTTTATCAAGCTTTCGTTTTATATCTTATTTTTGTCAATATTTAACACTAGAAAACAGTCTTAGCAACGATTTGTATTTACTTGCTTACTTCCTTACTTACTTAACTGATCAGTGCAATGATATTGTATTTTATTTTTAACTAAAGCCTTTGGTATATGTTTTCTTTTTTATCTTGGTTATCTTTTGGTAAATAGATATATTTCATAAAATGTTTTCTGTCGCAAAGCAGTCCGCAGTGCGGCCGACTGAAGTGAAATGCCCAAATGGTTTGTGAATTATTTACGTTATATAATTCCTTTTATAACAGGACGTTTATTTATAATTCTTAAGTATATTTTTTAAATGTTATTTATTGTAATTGTTCACACGCTTGCACTTGCACTTTTACTTAACTCAGGGAAAATTTTAATCAAAACACTTTTACTTTTCTTTGCTAAAATTATCATGAAATATATTTGCTCTGCACTTAAATACGATTTTCCGCAGTTAGTACTTCTACTTCTATTTACTTTAATTATTGAAAAGTTAAGTTAATATATTTTTGGCACTTTACTTTCACTTAAGTTAAAATTCCGAGTATTTTGCTGACAGAGAGAACTTACCCCGCTCTAGCAGAATGTAATATAAATTTGGACAAAATTTTCAACATAAATACTTAGCTAACTTCCTGATATAATTACTTCAGGAATCATAGATTTTAGAAGTTATATTTATAGTTTACAACTCATTAATAATTCATAAGCAAAACGCAAAGGAAATCAGTGCCATGTCGGTGGTGTGGTAAAATTTCATAATTTTCTCGAGTTAGGCAAGCTTTATTTTGAAAATTCACAACATCAATGAACGTATTCAATGGATCATTGTTTATAAGCTATTTAAAGCACTCACAATTCGTGCATTAACTTGATAGACTGAAGAAACTAGTGTACGACTTGGGCCACACTGTAGCTATACATTATGAAAAGAACAATTCCGTGAAAATTTCATAGCAAAATAAAACCCATAGGCTATTATGTAGTCTGCAGATTACTGTCTTCTTAAGTGGACATTTGCAGTTAGGCTGCGAGAACATTCCCTGCTAGCGGGTATAAGCATCGTCTTGTACACAATGAAATAAAAAATACATTAAGTTGTAGAATGCGGAGATGATACCATGATTACATTTTCATCATTCTCATCAATATATTTCAGACGAAAGTCTTAGTAATTGGTTTTCTCGAGTAAAATCATCTTGCGTTCGGCTGAGTAAATAAAAAACTCGAGGAGACGAAGTGGCAAGAGTTAGAACGGCGAGACAGACACAAGGATTTATGCATATTTAGAATATTTTATGCTCTTAGCGTTTGGTTTTTTCGGGTCTGAGGATTCCCTTAATTATTTTTATCATAAATATTGTTATTTAGCATAGTATTATTCTACTAAACATTATAAGCAGTGAAATAACTACCAATATCCGTGTTATATTATTAAATTATAAATTTCTATAGTATTATGTTATTACAAGAATTAGCTATACAACGACTGAAGGTTGCTATATCCCACTATGCGAGATACATAAACAATTCACAAAGGTCGTAGATTTAATTTATATAGTTTGTATCATTTCTCTTAAAAAATGGCGGCATTTAACAATTCCATAATCCTTTAAAATGATTAAAAACCAAAGTCTGTAGTTTATTTCACCTCACACTATTTCTCAAATTGGCTTACATCTTCATGCTATTATTATATAGCCTTTGACGCAATGCTATAAGCATCGCTACATCGTTTCAACATCCTGTTTGGAATGAATCGTTCAGGGTCAGGGCTTGCATGCAAGTACCAGCATGTGTCGTGATCGTTTCTCTGACTTTCACAATAAAATTTTTGGAATATCACAACTGAAAATGAAGACGGCCAACTGACGCCGGCACACACAACCACACAATCCGAAACATCTAAAGCATATTTCCGTTCGCATGAAAGGTCTTTTCATCAAGTCTATAAAATACTTGCATGATCGTTGTTTAAATCTCGTTTGCACTAAGATTAACCTCGACTTCTTAACAGGTTAAGATGAAAAAGAAAACACGAGACGTGCATGTACATGTGGTGCGTGTGACCAAACCATGCTACTTCATATTTTTTACACGTAAGTATTCAGAAACTAAATAATATTGCGTTGACTGTAAACACACTGAGCCGACTGAGGTAACGGTCTGCCCGTCGCTTCGTTCGTTCTTCCTTCACCTTATTCGACCCCTCCCCTTCACTCACTGCTTCCTCTCATTCCCTTCCCCTTCACTCTCTCCCCTCCCCTCCCCTCCAGCATGCCACTGCTTTGCATAAGCGTATCAAGATTGTGTTTTTTTCTTCAGAGAAAATAACAAAGTGGAA
>JAOTOK010110507.1:0-39671 GCA_025770025.1 Virgularia gustaviana | reverse complement strand
ACGTGATGGTACACGCGATCTGATTCGCCCGTGCGTTTGACAAACCAATCAGATCGCGTGTAACATCACGTTTTCCCCACTCTACGTCATTATTAAAAAGGTCTATTAGGGGGGGATTAAATCAGGGAAGTTAATGCCTAACGAGAAAAACAGTGAAGTTTGGCCCAAGTATATGTCACACTTAGCTCACGAGTTATAGTTAATTAAGTACATTGTTCTCTTCATGAAGTGTGGTTGTTAACTTGTTGTTCACTCCAATCACTCGGAATATAGGATGGTGCGCGTATGGGCAGTACGCCAGCCTCTACATTAAACCTTTTCCCTTTTTAACGAAATAGCAAGGGGGAGATCGACTTCGGTCAAGTCTATAGAATGCCAGCTCAATGCTCACCCTTGTGAGCTGCGCGGCAGTAAACCATTCGTTTTTACTGCTTGCTGGTACCGTTAGTTCATTACTCGTAAACAACGTCATATAGATCTCTAAGTAGCTATAGATGATGGGTACAACAGGATAAAATATAGAGATACTCACATCCCCAGTTTTTGTGCCAAGAGGAGGTACACGTGCAAATATAGTGTTTTCCTAGAAAAGCTCGTCGCTTTATACACGTTTCAGCCTAGTTTGATTTTTAATCTGACTATATTCAGCTGACTGCAAAACCAGATTCATGATGGATGGAACGGTACGTTCCGTGCTCTCAGTTACCATGATAGATTTGGTGAGCCTTTCCAGATTTTCTATAAGCAGACTGTCTAATAATCTTTTTCAATTAATTCAATTTATTGAAGACAATGTGGCGTCCCTAGTCGTTAGGCTATTAATAGCTATGTCTTGCATAGTATAATAATTTCAGGCTCAATCTCAGCAATTAGCAGTCAATCAAATCCACAGAAAATTGTCCATCAAGAAAACCGCATTTCATCAACTATGACGTTGCTCGTTAACATGGCATTAACATATATGATCTAGTAGATTTTTATATAGATATATGGTAATGATTTAAGAATTTAATTTAACAGAATTTTTAAACGTGGATGGATGCATGGATCAGAGTTGTTTGTGTTCGGTGCCCAAGACACTTGAAGCATTAGTAGACTATTGTAATAGTGCCTTCTCTTCATCACTCTTTAGTCTTGTGGCCGGCCACTTACAACAACAAAAGAAGAAATCATTTAACAGAGATTATCCATAAATTCCGGCAATATTCTACATCACTTGTGGTCCCGATATACTCATTTCATTGTCAGGTCAGGGAATACCAGGTAACATAATTCATAGGTAACTCGGTGTCTCTTGTAAACAACGCATGTGTCCAGTAACGGTTTAGTCTGGTATCGTGTGCAGGCCACAACAATATTAAACAATATTTTCTTTGCATGTTTACACAATGGAAACAACAACAAATTAATCAGTCATATAGTTATCTAAAATACCTAAATGTTCATTGTATGCTAATTCCTACTTCACTGAAGAGATAATCTCCTGCTTGATGATGTCATGAACCATAGAAAATTTCCAGCGGAGTCATAAATAACATTACATATTTCCTGAAATGTTATAGTATACTTGATAATAATCTCGATAATAATCTAAATTTCGATCAGAGATTATGAATATCTAGTTTGCTTCTACAATCCATGATAATTAGCAGAACATACATAAGTTTTATAGAATAGGATAAAATGGAGGGCCAAAAAATGATGGGGATCCTTATATAGGTAGTTCGTAATCATCACGTTGTCAGGCTCGAAAACTGCACGGAAAGTCCAGTTTACAGCCTGTATAACCTAAATACTTATAATTGCTAATAAAATCATCGTTTATTCGATGTTCACTCGCTTCCAACCATTTCGAGTGCATGAATACAGATCGGAGCATACACCTCGACTCGTGGCCTTATTTAACTTGCAGATTTTCTTTTAACGAAAGAGTATATGATAAACAGACAGCCTGTCAAATCGCCCATCTAACACGTTCGCCCTAACACTCTCAAGCACGAAAGACGTGAGCTTCTAAAAGTGTTGATTTCTCCTGCTGGTAGAAAAAAGGATTATTGGTAGCTGTGGAGACGGACAGATTGGCGCAGGCGGCTACCGTTTTAAGTCCAAAATACTTATTGCCTGAAGAAGAAAGTGTCTGCCATCTGACAGAGTAGAATAACACAAGCTGACATGTAGATCCAGTGACTCAGACACAAGAATAACAAACAGAAAATTCACTAAAGTAAAGAACGGTAACACGATTACTGAAAAGTAAAATCGTCGGTTATGATTGCTTTTACTGCTAAAAAACGGCGATATACCGATTTTGTCACGTAGACATAAGCGTTTTGGTAAAACAGGGAGTGTAATATTCCTTGAATCCAGGCTAATAGCACAAAGGGGTGAAAGGTCCCATCTCACATCTGACTGAATATTTCAGACTGTCAGAAAACGCCACTGATTTACTGCAGGTCTACTGCCTATGATATATTTATAAAATTTATCAACCCAAATATTTTTTAAACTGTATTTTTTAAAAAAAAATTTGACCACAAATGAAAGGTATAAAATATTTATTTCTAAATGGCGACTTACACAATACTCCTACAGACTGCAAGTCATTCTATTTTTGGATGGGTTGGAAGTATATTGGAAAATTTAAATTAGATATCTGATCAAGTCACCATGCATTGTATCAGAACATTCATGATGGAAGGCATTGGATAAACTTTCATCATTGGATACAGAAGACTTAATTGGGGAAGGCTGAGTGGAAGCACTCGTCAGTGTCACCAAAAAATGGCGGCAATGCATGCAGTTTGCTCGGAGTAATCAATTTGAATATGGCATTTGCTCATGTTGTCGTGTTCGCCAAAAGACCACTAATACCATTACCCGTGTCTGACATAATTAATCGTATGCCGACATAGTTTGTTTTCGTAATGTGTCTACTGTACATGCAGTGGAAAATGCCAGGCCATAAACAATAACATCAAATAATAAGTCAGCTACACTTATTTAAGACAATGTAACATGTGATTCAGTGTATTGCGATTAGAAATTGCAGCGTTTTTGTCATGGGACCAATATAAAAAACTTAAAGATAATATGCAGCGCCAGCCATTACAAAAAGCCCATCAAATATGTCATTTGTTTCTCATTTTACAAATTACCCCTTTCGCTTTCCTTTGAAATCAAACATAATCAAGATATTAGTCGATAATTAGACCAAAGCAAATCTGATTTGTTTACGATGAAACTTTTATTTGTCGAACAGGCGAGGTCTTAGTGGTGGCCCACAGTGCTGTTACTATATTTTAATATGATGGAATAAAATAGGGCCGAGGGGCTGAATTTTTAAATGCCAAAGTATAGATAGGCAACGCATAATTTTGCGTACACAAACTCATGGGAAATTATAGAAACCATTAATGTCAAAGGAAGAACGGGAGATGTATGATTGATGCAAATTTTCCATGCTATTTAATTGGATAAGCTGACTAGACGTGGTGAACGTGATACTTCAACAAAAGATTTTGGCCAACAGGGTACACATAAAGCAACGTAATACCCAGAAAAGTTGTATCCGACGACCAGTTCAGAAAAATCTTTATCATCGGATCCACATCCTCGATTTAAACAAACACATTACTAAGACAAACACCAGAAAATGTTAGCATGTATATTTTGTGATAACTACGGCAGTGACACTCTTTCATGTTCCCGAATTCACACATGGTTCGAATCACGAACAAGAGTGTTGCAAAGCAACACTATCTAAACAAGGTTGCTGAGACGTCGCCCACACAAGTGCAACTCGATGTAGGTCTCATTTGGACTGCTTTACTCACATTTACGTATACTGGTTTTCTACTATTCTACTATTCTACGCAACTAGCAAGGGCTTTTGAAATTTCAGAATTGGGATAGCTAATTGTAAATTATGACTGTATAACACTGTGTACTTAGTTGTACCGAGTGTTGTTTCTAGTAGCATTATAGAGTCTTATGTCCTATCGGTAACGCATGCTAATCTACAGGACGACGCATCGAGATTGATTTTGCTATACTCAGCATGCATTCCTGGACTACCTATTTGATACGAAACAAGTTCGACCGTCCTGTGCCGTACGTGCATGCAATAGTGTGCCTATGTAGGACTCACTGACTGCCTTCCACTGAAGCAATAAGCATGTTGTTAATGGCACTATATACAGACAAACTGAAAGCAGTGTCTATCCCATCAACAATTGAAATTACAAGTATAGGCGTCTTTTGCGGTTACCGTTCCTCATTACCATCGGTTTCTAAATGGTATAGGCCATTTTAGTTGTGAAACGTTATGGCCCTATGTTAAGGGCTGCCTGGGCTGGTGATCTTTTATCGTTCTAGACTGATCTAGTATAAAAAACGATCCTTTAAAAACGTCGTTGGTTAGACGACTATCGCATGCATTATAGTATAGACACAATAACATTACCGACCACATAAGAATTGCGGCGTGCAGACGCACGTAAAGCACGACCTATTAGTGTGTAAGCCGATATTATTTTGACTATCGTTTCTTTTTTGTAATTGGGATATGTCGAGTTTGTCGACTCAAATGTACCTACTGGCTACTGGAGTGCATCGTACGAATGAAATGCAGAGACGAGTTTTGATGATTATAATGGCTGGCAAAAACGCAAACTGTTTACCGAGAAAGCTATTTCTACTGACAAATATATAGCTACTACAAAATAAATAAAATCACCCTCCGCGTTTAATAACAGAGACCTATCAGTAAATTATCGGTTCCAATATTCTTCACTTAAAATAAGCACAGAATACGTGTTTTTATTATTAGTATAAATTCTGTGTTACTTATTCTTCGCTATTTTTACCATCAATGAGTTATATCTTTATATACCGAAAAGTAAGAAGTAATCGGATTAAAATCTAAAGTTCGCTTTGTGGTGTAGTAACTATTAATGCGCACGCAGAGTCATATTATTTGCAGGCAAGCCTTATTCCTGCCATATCCATATGGGTAAAGGCTCATGCACTCGACCCAACTTTGTCGGATCCCAATGTTATATGTTCACTAACAAATGTTGGTAACACAACCAGTTGCCTTTTACTGAAATGGGTTTATCCACACACGCCAGAACAACATTGGATCCAACAAAATCAAATCGTGTGGACGAGCCTAAAAAGTGTTAACGTTAGATAAAGTTACACGTATACGTGTATAAGTAGAAATCACAACCCACACATATAGCATCTACAATATAGGGTTACATCGTTCCCTGGGTACAAGGTAAATGTTTTGCGAGTTTCGATAACAAATGTGTCTCTTAGATACCCATGAAATGCAGTAAACGCACGCACATATCTTTTGTATAAATGTCGTTCTCGGGAACACAGTACAATTTATAATTCGCCAATACTGTGAGTACCCTGCCTGCCATATATTTTTTTTCATCTAGCTTCTAACTTTTACTAACGTTCATTGACAAGTTTCCTGTAGCTCCCCCCTACGTAAAATCACTCATCTTGCCGAATCAAATCGTCTGGCATTAATTAGCTAGAAAGAGTAATATTGTCCGGCGTTACAATAAAATTAATATTTAGCTATATGCTTTTTGGCAACCGTATACCAAGTTAAATAAAGGTTGACTCATTACCAAAAAATTGCAAACTATATTTCATTGTAATTATTGTAATTTTTTGTATAGTTTACAAACCGAGTAAATACATAAATGACCAGAATACATCATTAACAGAAAGGTTTTTTATCCTGTCAAACCCTTAACCTGCGGTGCATTTGTTTGGATCGAAAGTTTCAATGCTCAACTACTGCTCATCAAAGTTGGTTCAATAAAGCTTGCATGCAAGGTACAGACTGTCTTGACACTCTCTGCAAGCACATACAGGCATACACCCACGTATGACACATACTTAGTACGTGTACATGGATAGCCTCAATCCTACCTATCTATCATCATCATGTTACGACGTGTAAAATTAGCTCGAGGCGAGACAGTCCGGGTAAATTCGCGGAGCTCAAAGCATCTTGTACAGATATAACTATAGACACGTCAGTTTGAGGGAAGCGCAACACGGCCTCAGTGGGGCACCACTTTGTTGACGTTAGTCACTTTTCAAAAGAAAACAATTGCACTCGGTTGGCACAGTGGCACTTGTATGTTGTTATTGTCGCGTCAAGGTCACGGTAAATAATTCTGTTTGTCCATCTCAGACCGCTACAGGTTCCATTTTGCGCCAACACAAAGTCTGTTATACAGATCCAAACGTCTGCTTGCCATTTAAGAAGCATCATCCAGAGGTAGGGTTTTAATGTAGATTTATAAGATATTCATGCAAGGAATAGAGAGCTCAGTTAGATATTAGAATAAAGCTCATTGCCGCAGTTTTCGAAAGTTGCATAGATTTAGATATTTTCTTCTGGCTACCCGTGTACGTTTTTAGCCGATGCTAACACAACGACGTTCCTCCAAAGGGGGAAAAGTCTAGGGGAGCTCCATAAGTAGCAATGATAACTCTTTTCTGTAATTCTTTCTTGGTATTTTTAATCTTACCAACGCAAGTTCGATGTTAGACTTCAGTCGTTGTGGCATTGCAGTACTCTCACTAAACCAGTTTTCAAATTGCTACTCAAGATGTCACTGAATTCTTATTTCGTCATGTATTATTATAACTACAGTATCTGCCTTCCAAGCAAGCTACCCAATCATTCTTTTAAACTTGCAGTTGTAATTTATTATATAAGGCTAATTTTACAATCGGCAGGTGATAGCCACAGCGCAAATTTACACATAGCACTGCACGCATTTTATAATTTTTTTTGCCTCTTTGTATCTCTTTGTATCTTGAAGTTTCAGTGACTTACGATTTTAAAGCATTTTCATAAAAAAAGAAGAACCAGTATCACTCTATAACAGATACTTAACTTTGGTGTATACTGAATAACTTTGCCAATATTTTAAGGCATATCGAATTAACAATGCCCATTATGCAAGGTCGGGTATTTTGAAAGGCTTAATTGTGAGTGTGCCGTAAGAGGCCTAATTTCCGTTGTGTCGTCTTCTTCCTAAATGAAACTCATTAATGTCGGACTCGGGAAGATATTTTGAAACCTCTGTAGTTTACAACGACAAAATAAGGAAGACGGTTTATAGATTTGCTTCAGGCTATACTATACTGTACATGTAGAATAAGATTGCATTAAAGGTCTGCGACTGCATGTTTCGTTTTTCCCAGTTCTGGTATGCGGGGAACTGATTGGTAATTCGTGATCACAAAGGTATAATACGATCATTACGCTTAATACCGACGTCATCATTTCTTTCTCAATAATTACTGAGAAATACAACGAACAGTCGTGTTTTGAATGCATATACATGCGGTGCATGGTTCACAGCTAGTACTGAGCATGCGTGAACTCAGAATAACAATTATCACACAGTCGACGCCATGCACCTCACAGTAAAGTTGTAAACTCTGACTGCCAAGTAGGCAAAAAGATTATATATAATACGAATAGCACAAAATTTCATGCAAATTTTGCATGGTTATACCCAATAACATGTCCCGAAAACTCATACCTTTAGAATTCTTTTACTACGTTTTAACTCATATTATAAGCACATTCCGAGCACACAGATATACATAGTTATATATAGTTAATAACTAGTATATTCACCTCGGTCACGGTATATAACCCAATTGTAGCTATGTTATATAATGATTGAAATTCCTTGTAGCGTATTACTCTTTTGGGAATAATCAATGCATAATGTGAATTCCAAAATTGTATGAATGGAATGTGGTAACCGTTGCAATATGTTCAATGAAAGAAACGATGGTCCACACTGCCGAGGCCGACCAAATGGAAGCCTAAGGCTAAATGACGGTTACACAATACTGGCAGGGTCTTGATTTCATTAAAACTATATAACCCTTAAAATAATTCTGTTGTCTTACCCCAGCTAGGCTTATTTTCTTGCCCAGATTGCCTAGTTCGTTCTCCCGTCCTTCTTCTATCATTTCTCTGTTAATATCCTCGCTAAATCTTAACATACTTACACTTGATGTTAATTCCTTTTTACTCAAGTAAATTAAGATCAAGTCAGTTTGCCACAGAAGCGGACAAAGCTTGCACGGACACATATGGCCCTTGGCCCGATCAGTTATTTGTTAGCTTCGGTAAATCATGCGTGTGTCAAACAGTGTCATATATACGCATGCAATACCATTGACCACCGTTTTGCTGGGCCAATTTTTGTTTGAGACTAAGCATCTAATGTATCTCTTGCCATCTTAATTCGAACCTGTCAGTCGAGTGTCGGGTGAATGTTTAATAAAATGAATCTATTTTTTTACTACTTTAGCACGTATTATAATAAAAATATGACTGCAACAGGTCGGTTGGTTTGCTTGCAGATGTTCTGCGCTGATAGCGCCTCGTTAATTAAATCTCAATAAAATGAAAAAACTTGGCTTTGCTTTCATTTGTGCTTAACATTACAGCTGTAGCTACATCCGTGAAAAAACATCAGCAACTTTATATGCGTAGTGCAGGATCCCTTTATATGGCACATGTCTATAAAAGCTACTACCTTAGTTTTGATTCCTTTGTCATGCTTGGGCAATTTTTTAACTGCCTGTGTGTTAGTATGGCCGTATGATGAAGTATATTGTATCATCTCTCGTCTATATGAATCATGCAAATATGTGCTGCAGTGAAAACTGCGGCACCGCGTTATGTCAACAGCCAGTGAAGTATCCCAATATAGCAAGTACAACTGTGAAATAACTTACAAACCTGAGTAAGAGAATATAACTCTCGTATCGAGTACCGTATAGACTATATTTAAGCTACTAATATACACATTATTTTACGTAATTTGACCAACTTTTTGACCGTGGGAGCCAGACTTTTCATTGATTCTAGCATATTCTACGTTTGAAAAAAGAACAAAGTAATTCACAAGGAAATTGTTCGAGAAGGTACACGCATCAAATAAAAATAAAAATATTTGACCTGTGCTTCTGCCAAAAGCGCCTATATTATTATATTTATAATTATGATTCGCATTCGCAGTCTAGTAAGTATTTTTAGATATCGACGACGGCGCACATATACTAACCGAGCCAAATATTTAATATACCTATATGAACATTCGAGCGCCATTGGCACTCAGACGACGAATAAACAGACCCTTTCTCTTGGATAAAACTCCACATTCCCAGTTCAAAGACTTGTCATTGAAAAACTTGACTTTCTGTACGGAAATACTGAACTATCATTCTTCGTCTGGGCGACGACAAATCCGATTAGCAATATTTCTCTAATTGAAAACATTTATCTTTCTTAATCCTACCATAACACGAACATGGCCGTTGGTGAGAATACATGGAGAAAATATCAATTATAAAAAGTCGAAATATTGACAGAATAACCGATAGATTTGTCTAAACTTGGATGCACGGCGTATGGGCGAGAGATAAAGTTGGTTTCTGCTCAAGTATTTTAACCAAAATTAGATTACACTTGTCCAAGTGAAAGATTAACATTGTGAACGATTTGTAGCAGGAAATGACATTTCAAAACAGTTAATAACTTAATTTAATTTTAAACAGGGAAAAGTCCCTAAGCACAGTTCATACTTAACCTATTAAGTTCTTGCGTTAGCATAGCACAATAGTATATAGTGCTATTAAATAATACTTCAATCTTCCATCACGAGTAAGCGTTCTAGAACTAAATTTCTAAACACGAACAAACAGCTGGTTGATCTAAAATACGACACACATTTTGACGTTTACTTCTAAAACGCTTACGAGTGTAAGAATTAGCTAAATATAGCTCCTTAAACTAAAATATGGCAAGTAAATCTAACTTGAATTTGGCTTGCATATAGGTGGTCTTCTATAACATAACATAACAGATTTCTTTGTGTTTTCCTCTATAAATGATATACTAATGAATTTGGGAAAGGCTGTGTGTCTTGAACAGCTAACTTCAACTGGGAGAAAAGGCAAAGTTTAATTTAAAAGTGCTATATACATATAAAGCAGTAGCCACGTAGAAAATTTTGCATTCTATTTTCCCTGGAAGTGCCAGTTGCACAAAAACATCTAAAAGGGTCTTTCTATCAGTGGGTATATAAACATGTAAGTGTATACGATTCTTAATTATGCACTGCAGTGGTCATAAGTGTTTAAGTTTGAGTATGAAACACTGAAATATTTCTAGCAAGAAGCTACTGCCGCATGCAGCAATGGTAAAAGCCCTCTTTATTTGTAATTTGAACAAGATGTCTGCGTTGGCGTACTGTATAGTCAACTGTATAGTTGTATCTATACGTATTGCAGGGATCTATGGTTACGTAAAAACATCATTTTAAACACCTGTTGTATGTAGTCGTGCATACTTGTATTAATTGTCTCACACGTCAACAGTTGACAAGTCTAGATTTGCGAAACCAGTACTAATCCAGATATCTACTGATAAGCAGATTAACTAGCTCTTTCAGAATGTGAGGCCGATGCATTCCAACTCTTGTTGCCTAAAGATTGTTTTCATATCTGTTGAAGGTGACCCAAGCTGCACAGAGCACCATTATCGACACTTGGAACATCCCACGACGTTGGAAAGAAAACCATACGAATATGGTGAGTTGAAATAGAAGAATAACAATATTGTTGAATGCTTTGTTCAGTTTTCTGTACTGTACACCTCATATAACATCGTAGTCAATCTTAAACGTCTGGTGGAACTGCAATTTTCTATTGAAATCTATTTAATAATCTGATAGAGCTAGTACATGTCGTATGTAAGGGAATTGATAGAATTGTTATATGCCCTGTTTCGGTGTACCCATTCCACGTACAAAACAGTACAGGGTAATTATATACGTAATTTTGGTTATTGATCGAGGCAGTAGCACTGTATACAGTTCAGTACAGCATAGCCAGCAATGTACTCAAACCCAGACCGCTGGGTGTTTAGACAAAGACTATTCAGTATATTAAAAGCTTCAAAATCTAAACTGTTAGACAATGCATTGTGAGGGAGCAAGCGATGCCTGATGTCCCATATTCACAGCTACGGAGCGGATAAATTAACTTAGTAAATGACTTGCTCAATATTGTCGGTGTCTACCGTTGTTGTCATGTAAAATGTCTTGCTTTAGGGCTCCAAATATAGTAGAGATGGCCGGTTACCCACATCTTTTCCCGGAATATAGCTCATTGTTTTGGGACGACGATACCTGCATTTTAACCTCCCTATAAATAAACGCGGTATTTTCCAAAACATTGAACTGTTAATTAACAATACTTTGCTTATGTGTAAATCGTACTCATACAGTCGTAAGTATGTCATTCTAGAGCGCCCTACCGACATGAAAAACATGGCTTCCATTTGGAACACAATAGGACATGTGACTACGTCCCAACCTTTTGCGTCAACGTAACCCCTTTTAGAGGGTCCATTAGCAAAATATCCCATTCTTCTAGTTAGTGCTATCTTAATTATAGACAGATCGTTTACCTGATATTAGTTATATACCATAAATAATCTTATTTAATTTCCTTATGTACTCGAGATAGTAGATCTTTATATACAAGCACAACACTCTGCGTTTGCGATAAAAATAACTTGCGATAAGTTGCGTAGGCAGCCGAAACAAGTACATGATTTAGACTAAAATAACGTTGAACTGACTAACCTGTTGAGGTTTCTAATAGTTTTTATCACACTTGAAAGTCCAGCTCAGCTTTTAAATTCTTTCTACAACATTTTCTAGAAGAAAACAAGTTGTTTCCTTTGTAGGAATTAACCTCATTAAAAAAAAACTTTATAAACTTTTATATTGTAGAGAATGAAGGAAAAGTTGTTGTGGTGCGTTCGACTTTGTATCTAGGATCCAAATTTAATCCCGAGAAATATGTAACATTAAAAAAACACAAGCAGGGGGCTTTATAGGACTTGAAACCCTCGACATCCGCCCTGTTTTATGTCAGACAAAGTACCAACTGTCCGATCCAAATAAGCATTAATTATAATTCTTGATAAAAGATTGAGGAAAACAGTATCGTGTCCGTGGTTTCATATATTTTGTATAATTCCATTCATGAAAATATATTCCTTTTACAACCAAACGTGTCTTTGTATTTAACTCTGGCAAACGCCATACCATTTTACTCGTTTACTGTCAATGTGGGGCCTATATAAAGGTTAAAAACTTACGAAATAAACTCTACTTTGATATTCTCGGCGAAGACAAGAATAAGATGCTTCCTCGCTTTCTAATTATCAAGAGAAACTGTTTTATGAGATATTGTTGATGTTAAAGGTTTGAGTACTTCCAAATGGCTCAGGTCTTGTTTCTCAGCCTTGAGCCTTGCATAACAAAAATACCACTTTGTTCCTTTTGTGACGCTTTCAATAAGAATATCCAAGAAGAGGGAGCACATGCTATACGTCTGATGGGAATACATAGTTTTTTCTATTCCGCTATGTAAATGGTCATCCCATGTGCAATAACGTATTGGACGACATTGTTAACGGTGATACGTCAAAATGAGTGGATGACTAGGTAATCTAATATAACAGTGTTAGTATGGCGATATAGGAACGATACAGGATTATTGATAATCTGTAGGCAATCCGGCGACATCAATCTCGAGGGCTAACTGTATAATTAAACAAATCCGACGTGCCAGCTTGTTTTTGTATCAGGACAGTATTGAGTATTATATATAGAGTATGGCATGCTTTCCTGATAATATTCATCCCAGCTTTAGTATATTTATATTGCTGGCTAATAATTTCAAACCTGATGACAACCGGTTTCACAAATAGCTAGAAGTTGATATTTGAGTGATTAGTTTACCTGATATGAAGCATGTGGCCGTCTTATCTCGTATGTTCATCCTTAAATCCCAAGTATTCTTCTGATTCTTTTGATACCAGACGGTGATGGTCATAAAGGCATTCCCACGAAAGACAGTTTATAACACACATAAGTCTTCCTTGCGTAGCTCCGTTCAACATATTACATCTCCGTTCACCGTTTGGATTTTTAAGCCGGAAAACCAGAGCCCAAAGCATATGCATGTCGTTTCCTTTATAGCGTCAAGCTTTTGCTGATCACATTCCACTGAGCCACATTGAATACTAGTAATGAGAGTATTATCTGCTAAAGGCACACCTGGGACGGCCCAGCCTCTTGGGAATTATTGATGAGATTACAACGAGGTGCATACGTCGCAATTTTTTTAAGAAGGTTGTCCGCAAGCACAAGAGTATTATTGTACAAAGTATTTAGCTAAGATTTTACATTTCGTTGTACCTTATAGTGTACTCTGCGTTGAGTTGGCGGCATCTTCATGCCACATTAAAACAAATGGCTATACTATAACGAATAACCGAATAGCTCAGAGTTTTGAAAGAAGTTAATGTACCAACTAGAATATGATGGCGATCTTTACATATCCATCTTCCAAACGTTTTTATACTACAGCACAATTACCGATTACCACAAGATGCATTCATTCCAGGATAAATAGACTAGCTTTTTCTGGATTTGCTTTCTTGCAATGAGAACCTACTTCTTAACAATATAATATTGTCTGCCTCGTTACCATGCCGAAATATCCATTTATTCCTCAACGACGTAAATTCCAGTCCGGAATTCTTTAGCGCGTTCTTTCCAGAATAAATGCACGAGCATGCTGCGTCACATTAGTATTAAGCACTTGTTCCATATTTTTTTACAGATGGACATGTTTGCGGAGACCATATCTGCTGTCGAGACTTTGCTTGAGAAAACCGAGAGCAACCCAGAGTTGGCCATCAAGCTTTTGAGACTGGAAAATATCAACCTAGAGAAGACAATTAACTGTCTTCGTGGACACAATTCTCAAATCGAAGCTGAGAACTCATTACTTCGGGAGGAGAACAGGAACGTGAAAAACGAACTGCTTGAAAGTAAAACTGTCTTGGCCAACCTTATGAAACAGATAAAGAAATACGAGAATGCTTTGAAAAAGGAACTGTGTGTGAACACTTCGTCTTCCTACTACCAACACAATGGGGAACTATATCGCAAGGATCATCAATCGACTTCGAGAATCCATCGCAGCACAAAAAGTAACAGTAGTTTAGATTTGTAATGTATTGTTCCGACATGAATATGATGCAAAAGTTTTTAGTGTTTCAAATGAAAGAATAGAAAACTGTACCTGCGAACTTCCTTCAGGTATTTTTACTAAGTCTAGGATCACCGTCGTAGTTTTTTCCGTCGTCTCTTCGCGTTTTGGGAAACACGACCCACAATCATCCCCGCTGTCCACAGATGTTTCACACATGTCCTCAAAAATCCACTAGAAGCCTCTCATAAACGCCCGCCCCAGGCGCAAGTTAACGCCATGAAAGGCGTCTTGTTTATTCTGGTTTGCTATTTTCAATATTATACTATATAGTGAGCTCAAGCCTGTTTTTCATGTATCGTAATGACTATCGGCTGAAGTACTTACAAAAACATGTTAACCTCAAGCAGGTTATATGGCTTGTTTGTGTGCAGTTAGCGTTCCAGTTTACTTTGAGTCAACTGGATTTACTCGTACGGTATGTACCCGTACGGTACTCGTATGAACTGCATCTTCGTCTTCGTTAGTCGTGTTCATCACGGTACATCAACGGTACATCTCGCTTCGATGTAACTGGAGTGGAAAAGGCCATAATCCAGTGTTTTATTCTTTTTTTCATGGGATTGGATATACTATATCACACAGACAAGATGACAAGGACTCGTACTAAATTGAACAGTGTCATCGGCTTCAGTAGTTAGCCGAACAGTTATGAGAAGTCCCCCCCCAGTTATATAACGTCAACGAGCATACTGTGTATACGGTTTTGGCACGACCATCCTCATCTCAAAGATATGACATTTCTCGACGTGTACAGTTTCTTAATTCTTTTATTTAAAACAAGATATTTTTCGTTCATATGTCTATACTTACTCTCTATTTCTTGCTTTTGTTGTAAACTAAAGTGTGTTTGCTGACTCTGTTTATAGTTATTAATATTTACTGTATTTTATTTACAACTTCTGTATATCAAGTGTAATATTAGCGTCAAAACTTGTAACATAGCTATAGTTATTTTATAAATAGCTGATATTTACATGGGAGCCATTTATAAAAGTTCAATTACAGAAGTGCTACTTGTTAAGAAATATTTCCCCATTTAGCCATTGTAAATGGTAGGACAATAAGTAGTGTTAAATAAGGGCTGCTCTCAGGCTGTCGATAAAGAGTTGTAGGATACATAAATGTACATTTTATTGCTATAGTCCATGTATTATATTACTATTTATTGTTTTCCAATGTAAGTGTGTGGCTTTTTAGAACTGATAAAGGTGAACTGATATATAACACCAGTTTCCACTTCCTTTTCTGTACAACCATAAAAAACCACAACTCGTACCCTGGGTATTTGGATCGATGTCGATCAGCTGTGCGCTTCGAACGCAGGGTAAAACTGCCAAAAGGGTGAAAAAGAGCTGACGTTTCGAGCGATAGTCCTTCATCAGAGCGAATCCATGAGAATCATTGCCTCTGCTGAAGGGCTTTCGCTCGTAAAATCATGCTATTTATCATGCACCTTTTTGGGTTACCTCTGTTAGCCTCTGCCCTTCGTTACCGCGGTATATAGAGGGAGCAAGCATTTCTACAAATCGGACGCATGCGAGTAATCTTATTTTCCAAATTGTTCCCAGTCACCTAAAGCTAATTTAGAAATACAACAACAAGAGACATTTAACTGCCTTTTCCTCTAGCCATCCTCACAATCTTGATTTCTCTAAAGGATAGATATCTGGAATTGAATTTCTCTTTTGTTCACTGGCCTTGGGGACACGATTGCGAAACAGGTCACCAGTAACGTCACATGTCACTCGCATCGGATATTCAATCTGTTTATTCCTGTTTCTCGGTGGTGTCACTGGGCTGTTTTCAGGTACGAAACCATTGTTCTCGTTTGTTTGATTGTCAATGTTTTTCATTGGAAGCACGTACCAGGACGTATAACGACCTGTGGTTTCATAAAGGTCGCTCTGTTTCTTTGGCGATCCGCTGTACGATGTCTTTGTGCTACCTGTGGGCTTGTTTTTATCTTTTGACGAAGATGAGGATTTTCGCCGAGTAATCGATGCCGAACGAGAACTCATCGCCCTCATTTCACGACGGATTTCGCGACGAGCCTAACAAGTGAGGAATGTGGCTTGTGAAAAAAACACTAATTTCTAATATTGATACTGACTTTCTGCTGAAAATAAAATGATACTACAGTTAAGAACTTGCAAAAAAATTCGCCAGCGAAAATATGGAAATAGCTCGATCACTGTGTATTTTCTAGCTTAGCGTCTTTTATACTGTATGTGGTGCAGGCTTTCAATATCTGGTCTACTCTGTCGTATAAATAATCATTAACCACTCATGATTATTTTTTTCTCAATTTACAAGAAAACATACTGCACTGACATTACTTATTTGCAGCATCGCTATAAAAATTATAGTAAAACGCACCTCCTTATTAAAAACACAGTACAAAATGAAAATGATCAGGCCCTGGAACGAAACCAACGAATATTGTATCAAATAAGAATTTTTGAGGCTTCTGTTATAAAAAATTGTATAGTGAGGCATTATGCTTTCTTACCTGAAACGAATTCAGAATTGCGAAAACATATTGAAATACGTCATGATCGTATGTGATAGTTAGAATACCGAATACCCACGTTACACCAAGTACTGGAGTAAGCATAAGGAACGTACGGAATGCAGACCTAAAACAGATTGTTACATTAGATAATGCCGCAGGAAATACGTTCGTGTAGCTTATTGGTAATTCTTCCAGATAACCAAGCTGGCTCGCTTACATAGAAATAACCCACCATCCAAGAAATGTAAAGTAGTACTTACAAGATTTTTGCATTATCTGATTCTTCTGGAAGCAAATTTACAGTGAGCTTGAGGACGATGATCATTATAATAACGTTGACCTGCACAAATAGGGCGAAATGACCCATCAGAAAATACATAAGTATTGTTAAAAAAGTTTTCACGATTTAGGATCAATGTAAAATTGTGAAATTTTGTAAAATCTTCCTTACCAAAATAATACCAGTAACGGGACCTACGAACGCCCATATTGCACCACTCTCTGTCGACAACCAACAGCTACGTGCAAGGTTTAGAAAAGATACGGTTAGCTTATGACCAAACAAGATCATGATCATGAGAACCATCACCGAAACGCTGGCACCAGATCAAAAGACCGAATATTTATCACCACAAACACGACATGAGACCCTGTCAATAACCTTGGTTATGAACATCGCCAGGTTTTGATTCCGCCTACTTATGTTTACAGAAGTATTTGACTTACTATTCATCAGATAAGAAGTCAGATTGTAGAATACCATAGGTTACGGCAACAATTATGGCAGGAAAAACTATAAATAAAATTCATCAAACACTGTTAACTAATTATACATCATCGTTAGACACTACAGAACAAATAAAACTACTTACACCATCCAATGGTGCAATACAAATACTTTGTTTTTCTTCCCATTATGTCGAAGACTTTTTTCACCATTAGGCAGATATATAGACCTTCGACTAACATCCAGAAGAATAACGCCAGGAAAAAATACAGCACAAGAATTGCCATGGCCAAGCAAGAACCCTATAAAGCGCAAAAATCAGAGATCCCTTTTACAAAACACCTACCTAGCAACAAGTTTCCCGTTTTTTACTTTCTTGCCTGTTTTATTATATTCTTATAGCGCTTACACTGTCATGGTCGATGAAGATTGCCACAAAAAACACGACGTCGGCCAGTCCCAGAGCAATGACCAAGTTGATATGAATGAAACCGCGTCCTTTCCGTAGTTTTCTAACAATTGAAAACAGTTAATTAAGGAATTTTATGTAGACAAACAAGATGTGAAGGATAAATAAGGACAAACGCTCGATCAATCGCTCAACATAAGAGAATGTAAGACAGTCGATAGTCTTGGGTCCCTTCCTAACAATTCTACATTCAAAGCTGTAATTATATATGCTATTTTTTGAATTCCCAATCTAAAGGATTCCGGATCGGAGTTCGAAGTAAATGTGCAGAACAATTCGTGGATTCAAACTTCCGGTTGATGGGTTCAATATCCCATTTCGTGGATTCGAGAGCCCATTTCGTTGGTTCCGGATCCAAATCCGCGACGTCAGGCTCTATGTTTGTCGATTCGGAGCTGAATTAGTGGATTCAGGATCCAAACAAGCTAATTCCCGATCCCAACTTCCAATTTTTTTGAATAGAAAATTATAGATTCGAGCCACAAAAACCTTTATATTTGGTAGATGGACGTAGAATCTCGGGTTTTGGGTGCAAATTATAAACCACAAAATATGCTGAAATCTGATCCCTTTAAACTAAAAGGAATGATGGAGTGTAAACAGAATAAATGATAGCAAAGGGAAGAAATGAGCAGAGGACAAGAATAAGTAGAAAGAGCGAATAAAGAAAGGAAAAATTGCAGGAAATAATGCTTACCGAAAGTATAAATGTATGATTAGAGTCAATAAGCAACCAAGAATTGAGGCGGACAGACCAATGTATGTTATGATATCTAGTACTTTACTTTTGGTGGCAGATGCCTACAATATATATGTACAATAAAAACAGTTTTAATAATTATACACTCAGATAAAGGGTATAAACGCAGTTTGTTAGCTTTGAAAAGAGAAGAACCTGCAGTTACCTGACCAGTGTTAACTTTGAACAAGATTGCAAAATTCGTCAAATGGTTGCACTGGCAAGTTACGTGGGTAAGCGTAGTATTGGCGACGACACAGCCATCAGAAGACCAGGAGCCTTTTTCACTAGGAAAGAAAATATATGATCAGTTTTATCAAATCCAAAAAGATGTGGTACTGCATGGGCATTGTAGATTACAAGCCATAAGAGAAAAGCGAAACAGTTGTGAACTGTCAAACGTTTAAATAGTAGCTGACGTTTCGAGCGTCCTTTATCAGATCAAATGAAGACCGAAATGAGGTAGAAGCCTTTAGTTGAAAACACAAAATAAATAGCAATTTCCATGAATACTAAAATCGAATATTATTCACCTCTGATCTGTGAAATCATTAGGCAATCACCTCGACTTGGTCACAAAATCAATGTATGTTTGATGAAAACAATCTTTTGTTGTTTTTAAGAACTACCAGGACCGTCAAAATTTAACCAATGCAGAGAAAATTAAGTAGATTTACAGCTGTGGTAGCATATCATTTTATTATTTCAACTAGTATTATTCTTACCCATCTCTAAACTTCCAAAAAACACACCGAACACTTGCATCCTTCATAATCTACAATAGAATTGACCAAATCAGCTTGTGGTTATCCTTTCCAATTGGAAAGTTTAAGGATCAAAGAATTTTATTTCTGGGGCCGGTTGTTCAAATTCTTGATTAGCTTAGAACAACTCATCCCTGGAGTATAGAGACCCACAGCAGACTAAGATACCACAAGTTATTGTTATCGTATCTTATTTAATACGATTTTTAAAACAAAAACTACCATGAGGTCTATTTTAGATTCAAGTCATTTTGATATCTGACCTTAATAACACCAAACTCAATCTTAACAGGTTTTGTTAACAAAGCTTTAGGATCAGGGTGAATGATTCCGCCAACAATGTTGCTGTTTACAAACCACTCGTCTTCAACAGAGCTGTTCATGATACTTGGTGTGTCGTAAACCATACCAACAATCACAGCGGAACCTGTAGATCAAATTATTTGAGACCGATGAATATTTTTAAAAAGAAAAACACGAAAGGCATTCCATGTATTATATATTAATTTATCAATGTTTTTTCGCCTAACATTTTAATTTGGAGAACGAGGAAAATCCTCGGAGCTGAAATAAATAACCAATTTTAAATCCACGCCATTTTATTCCAACTGCAACGACTTGACGAAAACTCAATCCGAGTTTGATAAAAAATCTCAGGTTTATGTTTAAACCAGATCATCAAGACCAGAGGTAATGGCTGTTTCCAGTCTTTGGACTTTTGGCACAGCTTTTCAAGCAACTACTAAAATAATTTAAAGGAAAGTCAGACCTGGCTAAGTTACCTTTAAAATAGAGGTCTTAATACACATAGTCTAAACACAAAATTTAACAACTTGATATTTTCTTGTTTATCAGATATAAGCTCAAGAAGTTTTAAATTATGTTTACAAGAGTAAAGATATTTTTGACATAACATTGGTTTGGTCTAGTGTGTTTTCCAACCGCACAATGACGTCTTAAAAATCAAAGATGGTGGGATTTAGTTGCAACTTCTCGAGCTTATATCTCATTAACAATAATTATAAAACATCAAGTTGTCAAACTTTGTGGTTAGCGTATTTCTCATTTTGAAGTGGTAACTTGTCTTCAAGTCTGACTTCTCCTTTAACTATATGTTTTAGGATAGTTATATCAAAATCTTCTTATTTATGTTCATGTTCTACACTTCTGCACGATTCTTTCTATATTCAGATTTAGGAATGTACATTGTGGGTTATTACCGGATTCAGTTGAGAAAACAGAGGCTGGAAAATAGATTTTGTCTTGGCTACTTGATAATCCCTCGATATTGTCTGGGAATGTCAGACCTTGGAATTCCTCTGTTTTCACCCGACGTACTCCAAGCACTATAAGTAAAAATACAACAATTAATTAATTCGATGAAGCTAGTTAATTAACGTTTAGATATGGCACTAAAATATGAAAGAAGACATAACCGACTCAGCATAAACAACTTTAATTTTTAAGGCGTGAACTACAGACATACAAACTTACTTATATCTTCATTTTCCATAACAATTTCGTCTTTACCGTTCTCGTTCAAGCTTTTTCCAGCTGAAACTGTAATGTCTTCCAGAAGTTTAAGCACAGTCTAAAGAAATTGAAATGTGTTTTTTTAAGCTACATAATGCCATAAATATATGATGGTATTGTGAAAAGACAATGGGAGAAGACATAACTTGAGAGGATTCCAATATAACCAGAAAGTACGAGTGATCACGAACATGAAAGGTATCTCATCGGCTACTAATCTCGATCCAACCTGGTTTTTTCACTATTATTTATGATGATTTACGACCCAGACCCATGCAGAGGTATGTAAGTACTTACCTCGGTCTGTTGACCATTGTCCAGCGCACTGGAACATGACTTGATAACCAACTATCGAAAACATGGAAAATGGTTGGAAACATATCTGTGCATGATAAAAAAGTGGAATACAGCAAGCTAATGCCATACAACAAGTATGCATTTCAAAAATAATTACCTTTACTTCGTCTATATCCGTCATATTCATAAGAGCAACATCGAAATCTTTGGGTTCTGGGAGAAATTGAGGAAAACATTGAGGGCAAACTGCAGGAACAACCCACTATGCACACAATATAATATCTCACCAGGAAAATTAAGAAAACGTTTGTATGCATGCAAGACAAAAATATGACTCAGAACGCAAAACTATATAGACTTTATTTATAACATATTAAATTGCATTATACAATAACCTTTATTATTTTATGAAAAATGCTTATCTAACAGATCTCTTTGCGTTGCATGTTAGTCTTTAAACAGATTTTTATACTTTGTTGTTTACTTGTTACGTTGTTGAAAAATTTATACACCACCTAGAATGCATATTAAGACGTCACTATTAGTTATCAGAAAGTTAGATATCTCCATTAACGCAGCTGAACCAAATATTTTTGAGTGTGCTATACTGAAACGCACATTATTATGTTCTTGACACTTGTTCCAGCTGACGCTATAGCGATAATGTTTCTAATAATAATAATGTTCTAGTTTTTAATAGTGTTTCTATTCTATTACGCACGAGTGTGTATTTCGTATGCTATAAATAAGACAATTTTAAAAATTACTTAATTAAAATAAGACAATTAACTTTCGTGCCTAGCCCAGGCGCTTGGACCTAGGTTTTTTGCATCAGTAGTTGGAGTAAATATTATTTACCAGGCCCTTACCTGCGCAAATCCTTCCACTCCCAATAAAACCATTCTTGCACTGACACGAGTATGAGCCCACGGTGTTTATACAAATAGCATTCTCGTGACATGCGTTGTTGGGACCTCTGCATTCGTTTGCATCTGGAAGAAAATACATAAACATTGTCAAAAATTTCCAGGGCTTTTCGATTTTCGTCCTCTTAAAACTCAAAATTTGTGTGACAATACATGTACGTGGCCAATTGCAAAGCTGGACAAAATTTCGAAATCATAGGTATTATTACGATTACCTATCGTTTAACGATTAGTTCAACAAAGATTCGAGGAAAACTCGTTTTTTGCTTGGACCGACACGTGTCTATTGCATTCTTGGATGATTCGAACCTTTTTTAAGACGATGCTTGCTGTCAATCGCCTTCAAAAGGTTTGAAAGCCAGAGGATTGCGGAAAGATTTGGAATGACAACAACAAAAGGCTTGCCCTTCTAGAAATCCCAACATTCGTTGTAAAGTAGAGCCCAGTAGGTTGCTCTTTTTGAAAATGGAGGACGAGATTTGTCCAAATGGATCCCTGATTGGATCGAATTTGTATTTCTATTAGCTAAGACTCTAACAGAGAAAAATCTCTTACTACAAACCTTTTTCACAGACGTAAGGTAACTTGGTTGTACAAGACATTTCACCCAATAAACCTTGTTTATTGAAGGCTACACACAAACATGGGTCCAATGGATTTATACAATCACTGTACTGAATTCTTCTTAGCACGGCCTTCCTTCCTGGAACCCAACACAACTTATCTTGTCGTTGTAAGCCGATCCAGCATCCTTTCGACTGTGCCGCATTGTTGACGTAAGAGTTAGTTAAGGGGCTATCAATCTTTACAATAATATCTCCAGCCTTCTCGCAGAGTTCTTTAGCCTCCAACCAACTACCTTCACCTTCTGCCTTGTAAAAACAAGATTGGGACAGGTTTTTCTTTGAACATGTAGCTAAAAAAGAAATAAAAAAATAATGTAATGTTTACTGTTTTTCACTGTTTTGATTCGTGTTTTTAATCACTTATTTATTACATGATTAATTAATTTATTTTTTAATTTCATGAAGAACTTTCCCGCAAACATATTTTGCTTTCTCTTCTCACACGGCTTACGCTGCACCACGGACTTGTTGATCGCCTCTACTTTCATAGAATGCGCGATCCGGAATAATATATAAAAAACATGACCCCAACTCACAATTCTGACAAACAATTGGCAGATGGACATCACAACTTTGGTCGTTCCAAGAAGAGTCCGGATACATCTCCACGCAGTCCTCTTCGCCGTCGTGATCGTTCGGCTCGTGTTCGGCGAACTGATCGTGGACCAGCGGCGTGCCATCGGTCCAATAAAATTTCACCGAATGACATCGATGAAGACTACTCCAAAAGCGATCGTCTTTTAAAATGTTTTGATGAATAAACAGATGGGTTTCGTTGTTCTCAACCCTAGCAAGGGTTCCATTTAGTTTTGAGCATCGCTCTCTGGATTTATTATACAATGTTGTTTCTCCTGGTGGCCATGTGTAACAATATCCGTTGAAATACTGCCAGTTAGCTTCACACACTACAATAAAAATAAATAAATAATTTATAATTATTTATATTTTTATAAATGCTTGTAAAGTTAACTTCTCTTGTAATTTAATCGAACCCAGGCGGTCCGGGATTCTAGTTCCCACTCCTTGGACTTCGGTTACCATTTTTTTTTTAGTTCCGGACTCTCATCTCGAGATTCCAGATCACTCTCAGCATTTCGGATTTCACTTGCTATATTCCAAAGTCCTCCTCTGTTCCCAGCTTCCGAAGCTAGCAAAACGTCGGATGATTCTGCATTCCGTGTTACCATACACTTGGTGATACTTGCTGTAGCCTCTGAGCGATCAAAAGGTTTGTTTCAACATGCTAGCTTGAAACAAAATCAGTTGAAGACTAACTGAAGTGATTTCAAAAATATTTCCAGTGCATGAAATTAAATCGTGATGGGAAAGATAACGTCTGATGTATGGTATAATCAATGCATACCATTCATGTTGTTTACATAACTCACGAAGGCCTTTGAAGCCTGCTAGAATTGAATTATTATAAATCGAAAGCACCAAGCAACATCGTTGCTTCACCAAATGAAATTGAAAGGGTGATGTAGGTAAATAACGAAAGTTACCACAAATACGTGATAACAAATACCGAGTCAATAAGACAATATTATACGTAATTGTCTAATTAAGTTGCATGTGTGGCCTCATTTTCATATTTCTTCACTGTGTAGCTTTATCTATAAAATCATTTCTGAAAAGTTCTCAATCCATATAAATATAATGATACGTTTGTACTTTTATTTTCTCGAAAGCACAAAATAATCCCACGGCAGTCACGAACAAATAGTATATGAACAACAATATCGTGACGAAGCTTAGTGATTACCTTCCGCTGTAGTTTATTTATAACCATGCACGATAAATATTGTCGTCGTTGGAAGTTAGTATCATTTGAATGTAATAAAGCTTAAATTGAATCCGAAAACCTAAACTGATCAACAAGGCATATACTATGTAAACTTGCTTATGTTGGTGTTGAGATGGTTTGGCGTTAGCCAGACTACGTAAAGTATATATTAAATAGTGCCAGTGGCCACTTGGCCGTTACAGGGAGTATTGACAGTTCCATTTCCATCGAAGTGAAGTTGTTTTAGTTAAGTCTCTATATTACACACTGTCAATTGTACAGTTGTACTATTGAGTACAAAAAATATAAAAGATTTCAACGTCCAAGATGTTATAAATAATGCACATATTTAAGCTATATTTAAACTATAGGTTACTAACTACGACACAGCAATATGACAAACTCTCGTTGTGTACCCTTACGTCAATCACCTTATATCATACTGTAAGACATACGTCTTAATGTAAGAAATACGGACGTCTCCTAAATATAATTCATCAAATCACAACGTGCTGTATAGTCGGAATTGAAGGAAACGACCGCTCTGACTCAATTGACCTGATATTTGTCATGTGTCTGTTTATAATAGCAAGTGGATTCGCCGTTTTAGTCATGAATTTTGATTGGGTTTTGCGCCAGTTTTGTGTTAGTATCGTGTCTAACTCTAAAGCGCATCAAAGTCTGCATACAAACGTTGTTCTCTGAACGAGAAAAAGGTCGTATGGTTTTGGCCAAAGTGCCAACCTCAGAAGGCCAGAAGGATCTGCACGCACAGCTAGTGGACTAGTGAGGAAGTGGTAGGTTTTACGACTAGCCACAATTAAGGAAATGATTTTAGATGTTAGCCAGAATCATATGTTTACCAGAGAGAAGCTAACATTGTAACAGCTTGGAGTAAGATACAGACAATTAAAATCAGGTAGCTATGTACAGTAGCACAGTACCTCCTCTTTCTTCTTGTGTTGCCAATTTGACGTCAACGGGTAGAAAGGTTAACCAAACAAGCACTAGAATTGACTTGCCCATCAAAACGTTGTTCTCTCTCAACGAAAGCAAATGTTCCCACGAAACACTGACATTCTTGTTCAACCTAACGACTTAAAACTATTCGACGGAGTAATTTACTGTAATTAACATCGTTAGTATTCACTTTGAACTATGCAAACGCGGCAAGCGAAACAAAACATCACGGAATGGGGTCGCGTGAAAACTTCAGTTAACTAAACAGTTGGATACTACAGAACCTCGGGATATCCATGCGGCTACGTTAAATCCTCATCTTCCAACGATGCAACATGGCAGATTGCATTGTATTTTGAGACTTGAGTGCTTTCTACTAAATTCGCCTCAATGGAGTGAAAAATATGGGCAACTGAACAGAGACATAGCTATGAAAACAGTAAGAATTGTTCAAGTGTCACAGTCATACGAAGAATAGTTGATCTGACTAGCTCAATGCATTTGGTACGTTGACTGGAGTTGTAATCGAAATTTAAGGGATCGAAAACGGAATTTTGTTTCAACTGAAAAAATTATAAATGACTTTCTAAAAGAGCAAGTAGCTATATAATAATGAAACGAATTATTGAGTATGAAATAAATAAATTATTATTTAAAATAAAGTGTATATAACCCCACTTTTCGCGATATCTTGTATCGTTTCCGCCGGTGTGATGTACTGGCACTCTTCTCAACAACTCTTCTTAACCTATTGCTCAATTGACGATTACAAGAGGTTGCTCGCCCATCGGGACACGACTCCAGTGTAATAATGGTATACATAGATAAATAATTGACATTTTTGAAAGACATAAAATAGTTTCGCTGTGGATAGAGACACGTTTGGCATTTTTTCATAATATAATATATATATATTGCAATGATCAAAACAAGTAAAAACCAATGAATTTTAAAATAAATTTTATTTATACCTATATAAATAAATTTTAAGAACACTATAAGGAAGTTTTGTTATATAACATAACAATGAACTTATATGATATCATACATATGCAATAGGCAAAGTAAGGAGCAACTCACACATACAAGGTCGCCTTAAATTTTCTATCTTTGGAACTATTTCTACAACAAATCCTATTCCTGTGCCTCTATAATAGGTCTATAAAATATTTTTTAGATTATTTTCAAACACATTAATAATTCAGGATCAAATAATTTTAAAATCTTGAAATAATTTAGAAATGCATGCGCAATTAAATTTAACAAACTTTGAGTAGGATTTTCTCCTGAAATATTGACTAGTTTGAGAAGCTAAACCCACCAATATCTAAATGCAGTCAAGCTGGTTAAAATTACTTTACTTCGCCGCGTATTTTTAACCCACATGACATATGTAGAAGTCAGAGGAAGAACTTTGATTCGTGTGACGGTGTGGGATACACTACTTCAAAGCACAAAAACGTATTTGGTACATTCTATATTCTTCCAAATGTCAAAAGGAAATATTTGTATGATATGGTATAGCAGGCGAGAACAGTACGCCATTTATTCACCCGTGGCATCCTCTGTAAATTTTATCGAAGAGAAAGCAGCGATCTGATTCGGTCGAGAAGCGAAGGCAGGATGTAAAGAACTTCTAGAAAATTTCTAAAAATTGGTGATTGCTTCCCTTTCGAAAAGATGAGAACGACGGTTACCATCGATCCAGTCTTTCCTGGCACGTTTGATGTGCGCGATATAAAAGAACGTCATACAAGCTCCGATTATCTGCAGAAAGAAGTTAGCTATTTAAAAATTGTTTAAAGATACTGAAGAGTAGAAGAAAGGGATGGCATGCAGAAACAAGAAGGGAGGGAGAATTAGAAGCAGAATAAAGTAAGAAGGAAGCGAGGTGAATTTATAGCAATATATACGAAATAGAATAGAAGTCGTTAACTATACGTTTTTGTTTAGTTTATGCAAGAAACACATCGATTCTGTTTGCATTTTTGTTGAACAAATTAACAGCAGCGATTTTGTTGGACAATTCACCCGTGGTAATCAAATGTTTATTCTAAATAATGCTATAGGTAGATAATGTTCAGGCGATCTCACCCATAGTCTCATATACAACGAGAAAAACATAAATTAATGACTTCCACTCTATCTCCATCACCATTTCCTAACCACTCCATCTTCTATAACTATGGTGATTTTGGTGAGAAGAGTTAGATAAAATGGACAGGGGGGGCAGGGTTGCGGAGAAAAGGGGAAGATATATGGTAGGCAAGGGTAAGAAATAGAAGAAGAGTAACAGAGAAAAAATATGGAATTTTTGGGAAAAGAGAAGGAAGCAGGATAGATATTGTATGAAGAAAGGAAATGAGAAAAAAAATATAATACAGAAAATATTGTATGAAGAATAAATGGGAAAGGACTGAAGGAAGAGAGGAATACCTCTGGTAGTACGGACGCCGTAACTAAACCTGCGACAACCAACATATTATCCCACAACCAGAGTACTAAGGCGTCCAAACAACCACGTGTGTGCACGATTTGCCTCATCTTCAGGCGCTAGAAAGAAGAATGCAATGTTTGTTAGTTTGTTTGTTTTGGATTATGATGCATGCACGACGGTGCTAGTGCGGGCTTTGGTTGCTGTGTAATTTCTATAAGTATGGTGTTTGCTACCGACGTTTTTTCATACATTACAACGGAAAAATAACTTATACGTTCTTCGCTAAGCCCTGAAAAACCTGTTTTTTTTCTTTTGAAATCCAACAATTCGTCAAAATCCAACAATTTTACAATAGTTATGAAATGCCATTTACTTAAGTGTGCAGTTGTTATACGATTTAATGGTATAACAAATAAACATACAAACTATATAAGACGTGCATAGTGCACAATACTAACATGATAACGCCGAACGTTATATCCACACTGCATATTGATTCGATATGGAACAGCAACAGGAGCCGTTGTGTTAGTAATCTCCAAAGTTTTCACCATTTGGGATACCTTGTACAAGAAAATGGGGGTTGGAAACTAGATTAATTTCCTAGATTAATCATCGAGATATTTATTGCACGTAATGAATTAAAGAACGAACGTTAATACATTGCTCTTAATTTTACAGCACGATACTGGCACGCCACATGCTTCCACCGTCTTCTGATTGCAACGAAAATAAATGTTCCGTTCCCAGTCATTAAGAGACGTACTCCCACAGCACTCCATCTAAAAGTATAATAAACGGTCAGTCAACGAAACGGACATAGACAACATCAGTTTGGCTCTGCATAGTCTAATAAAATGCTAGTTATTTCAAATTTAGGATAGTGGGGCATGGGAACGACAAATTGATGTCTATTTAAAGGGCATCTCCAGTCGGTTCTGCGCATGTGCAGCTAGGGGTCCCCAGATGTAAACATTCGCCCGAATTTGACATTATTTTAAACTTGTACATCGAATTTCGACTTTTTGTTCCTTTATCAGCATATTGCAAACTAAAACAATGTTAAATATTTTGATATTCTGTCGTATTTTGCAAATTTCGCATTTCAAAACATAAACAAACCGTTTTTTTTTACCTCCCGCCGGACTGGACATGCCCTTTAAGTTGTTGTGTCCTGTTCAATCTTAAAAATATCATTCATATTCTACATAGTTTAAATACTAATGAAATTAACACATTTGATTGATAAATTGTTTTGGTTGCATGAAATTTTTTAGTTTGCTGAGTATTTGATGTACAAGCTATTAACGTCATAGTGCACGGTGGATTGACTCAAAAAGTGAGATATCTCCATTTGAAATAGTCCCAAACTTTTTGGATTGGTGTGCTGAAACGCGTGGAAAGCCTTTTTGGTAGACAAACCAAAACAGGTAAAAATGTAACACTAGGTCACCATAAGAACTTTTGTCAAAAGTAATTTAACATAACGCACATTCAACTGTACACTGTCAATAGCGTTCTTCAAGTCGGGATCTCTCCTGTACTTGATAATTGCTTGCAAAAAAGCAGTGTTAACCGAGTCTTTGATCTAGGAAAACAAAGTGTTTTAAATTTAGATAGAATGGACAATATAGTAGAGTTTTAGAACTTTTTTCATGAGCAGTAATTACCTCAGTCCAAAATATAAAACCAAGAACTCCAGCAATGATTTGAAATGTGAATATGAATACCACAAAAAATAAATACTATAAAAACAAATATATCTCTCTTATTTTAATTTCTCATGTTTCGTATATGAGTAAAAAAACGGTGAATCATTAGTTGTATCCCAAGACAAAGAGTATCGACATGGTGCTGTCTGGGGATTTCTGGAACTCATCAGTAATTCATATAGGTCAAAAACAAAGCAAATGAATAACGCATCTGAGAAAAAACGTATTTTAATCAAATAAATAAAATTAAACAAATTAAACAAATTTTCGCCTTGATTTTCTCTTTAATTATTGTTTCGTTTGATAATGTATTTGAAACAGTCAAAATCGTTAAATATCCAAAAACGATGAAGTTTAATTAAAAATATCAGCTCACCAGGTTTTCTCCAACAAACTGGTCGGTGTTTGCACGGACCTCTGATTAAACACGCATAGTGTTCCAAATATTTCACAACAATGTTGTGGTAATGTATTAAGATCGTAAAAAGTGTTTGATAAAGATCGTTTGGGTTTGTAATCCTATGTAACATATAGTTTTATATTTAACCTTGATCCAAGTATAGAAAAAAGAACATATCACTATCATTTGAAAATATGACTTATTGATAATACTTACAATATTTAGCAACTTGATGTTATCTCGTAACGAGCCCAGCATTCCAAAGAAAGAGACAAATATAATGAGACCTCCACAAGCAATCACACCAACACTGGGATCACTGATGAAGTCATAAAACTCTCTGTAACTTTTATAGTAATGAGCTTTCTCAACATTGGCATATATTCCAAATCCCAACAGCAAAACACCAATAAACTAGAATAAAATTGATTTTTTATTTGATTTGAAAACACTTAACTATAGTTTTGAGATAATAAATTCATCCAACATGCTCTAGGAATTAAGTGTAATGTCCCATTTTCCGTTTCTTTTTTTTAAAGAAGTTGGTAGCTATAGTCCTGTTGGAACATCGATGTTAAGATCACCTTTAACTAAACTCGATGTTATGTCCATGTTCGTCCATTTTGGTAAACAAATGATTTCTCTAGTTTACATCTTATATTTACATTTTCTTGGGATATAGAAGGCAAGAAAACCCCGATCACGTTGAAAGAAAACATAGTAAGTAAATTACGGCAACTGTAGCGTCATGTAATAACACTAATATATTTTAATATATTATAAATATTCTATCACAAATATTCATGGTAATATTTCGGAATACGATCGGCAGATGCCGTTTGGTGTTCGGAGTAGAACACCTTGTGGCTAATTTACTTTACAAGAATTAATAGAAATTTTTAATAATACGACATCTTGAATATTACTGAAGATTAAAGGTCAAAAGATAACATTTTTATAACATGCAAATATTACAAGAAGCATGTGTCAATTAGCCATTTTCAAAAAGAGCAGAGTACTGGGTTCAAGTTGTGAATGCAAAACATGTTGGGAATCTTTGGAAGGACATTGACAAAACACTCGTCCTTCACTCCTTCCAAACATTCCCAACATGCTTTGTAACCCAACTCAAACCAAGTACTTAGCTCCTTTTGAAAATGGCTAATGCAGTGAAACGGTGGTGGACTATATAACGTGCATATTGTTAAGAATGCCTTGACTCGTTATCGCAATGACCTATCGTGGATATCGTAGGTAGGTAGTCAAAAAATGATGGTGAACTGACAAACGTTTACCGGGCTGCCAACATCACGTCAAGCAAAGGCTCTTTATCATCACAGACAGAAAGCCGAAATGAGAAGACAGCAGCTGTTTAGAAAATATGCAGTTCGTTTATAATATGCCATCGACAAACAATTGCTATAGAACGATATAGTATCCAAAATTTGTCGTCTTTCCGAAAAACAATTAAACTGGAACCAAGCCTCGTTGGGTTTATCGACGTTTAAAGCACTACAATAGTAGGAGGTACTTACGTTAAACGGGTTAACAAACGGTGCAGAGTATGTGTATAAATATTGAGACTACACACGGTGCATAATACAATGTAGCTAGACTGCAAAGTGATGGCTTGCAAGAAAAGCGTATAAAAATTAATATTTTAATCGGCTTTTAACACGGGTATATTCGAATATCCGTCCGCCATTTTCATATAAAACATCCTCGTGAGAATTTTGCACCAAACTGAAAGGTTGACAATATCACATCTTAAGTCGATAAATAAGATTCAATATCAACAATGTACATAATGGTTATATTCACTTTTGTACAATTCGTTGACAAGTCCGTGCTTCTAGTTTCTTTCTCGCATGTCTTCTGTAACATTATATGACGGACAATACAAAAAAATGCGGCAAAATGTGGCATATTATTAGGCATTACCACATCATCCTGTTGTGTGACATTCAATACATTCTAAAGGCTTTCACAGTTCCTGGCATTGTGTTGCCAATACATATATTATACTAATCGCGCCTTTGAATAATTCAACAAAGGTAAGTAATCAGACACAACGAACTGGCTCAACCTTCCCAATTTTTGGCGTTAAATGGCGCAAAGATGGCCAGGGTGATATGATTTTATTTATGGGGAATATTTGACCCCTAGGGTTCACATTTTATAATAACGCCTTGCCCGTTTGATAGCCGAGTGTAAATTTGGTAAAGTATTTTAGCAATATCGCCTTAACGTGTCGAACACGAGGTCTTGTGTATGGACACATAACAGAGAACAATAAACATCAATGCTCTCATGTTATTTCGTTTGACATCCCTCGATATGGATTTTACCGGGTTTGTGTACGTATGTGTGACAAATGTTGATATACACAAACATTGCAGTGTAGCACTCATCGAATGTGTTAAACATGAAACGAAATTCTTGCGGTCGGATTTGAAGTGGTCTCCACCTCCAAACGCAATTTGGTTTTGCGATTCTGTTTGCTGTCTATTCGTGTGTTTTATTTGAACGTCCCTGTACGATCACTGAGGACAGATGAACTATCTAAGCTGACAAGTGTATATAAATATAGCAGAAGATTTTTGCAAGGATTTATCCCAAAAGACCGTATTGATTACCGAATAGTGATTAATGTTTATCTGGTATTCTCACAAACAAGGACACGCTAAAACAGACATAGAATAACATCAGAATACCAATAGCTATCGGCCTAGCCGAGTCATTGCTTTCACAATAAATATAGCACACGCAATCTTCACGCGCCACACTTCTGTTGTTAAAGTAGGTTAGGATTCACTAACAAGCTGATACGGCATATAAACACCACTTACTAGGAATAAAATGTTGAAGCCAAATAACGTGAATTTCTTGACTTTTGCCTTTCCCATCTCCGACAGATGCTGCTCGCGATTCCCCAAGCCACAAGAGACCGGAACGCGATGCTTCCTTACACCAAATTATCAAGAAATCTGATCGTCTGTGATGGCTTGCCTCGATTCAAAGTGTCTGATGTTTAAGACAGTCAGCCAAGCGTAGCCTGAATCATTCATATCAACGAGAGACACCACAGAATGTTCTTTCAACAACACCATTCCCCAATGGATTACTGAAAAGTTAATATGCGATCGAGAAAATTAGCCGGAACCGGACCCCCTACGGAACTTCACCTGAAAATACGCAGTAGCACCCCGTGGGATTTAAACCCTGCTGGACAATGGACCGGGTAGTGGATTCTGGGGTGGTTTTAATAATTTCTATTTCATCTTCAGCGATGTATAGGATTAGATTTAGGTTGAGGGTTCCGATTATGGTGAAGGTTAGGTTAGGGTTAGTCAACGTGTGTCTTAAACAGATAGTTTTTAACTTTTTGAGGTTGGGAGGGTCTACAATGACGAGTAAAATCGTGTGGCATTAGCCCGCAGAGTCTGAAAGACCGTCTCTAAAGACCGTGTCTGACCACCAAGGGTTAATCGTGGTAATAGTTGCTGCCAAGTCTGAGAAACTGCCGAGAGATTTGCAGTCGACAGTACCGCGTAAAGTGGATTCACGGGGGGGGGGGGGCGGGGGGATTCATGGGTCACGTTTATGAGCATAAATATTTGTACATACACCTCTGTGGTTCAATCGTACCTTATATATCTAGATACAAGGCTATATTTAAGACAATATCTATTTGGTAAAAATATATTGTTAACTGTTCCCTAACTGCAGCAGTTAATTTTTAAAGGGGGATTATTGTCGCTTCTTCTGCTCATAACAAATGTGAGCCAGAAATGTAAACACTGTATACACTTTGCATTTTTTAAACTTTCCTTGAAATAAACTTTGCCTTTGACTTATATTCAAAACCATAATTGTTATCCCAAACCATAACAATGATAAATATTCATCTCGTGTAGTTAGAACAGTTTAACTAAAGTAAACAAAACGTTTTAAAGGCGCTAGAGCCCCTTTAAGGTTTCATTGGCGATTTATTACAAGAGAAAGAATTATCACTTAAGAGAAATTATCACTGCTAGTGTCTTAGGATCTCTTTATAGCGAAATCGTGAAATCTTAAACGCCGAATACTGTAAGTCTTACTCCATAACAACATTAATCTTTTTCAATTTGCCAAAATACAAATTACTAGGTGAAGAATTATCAAAAAAATATGGGAAGAATGGCTGGCCATGAGCATTTCAAGTACTGGAGTCAAACTAGGAAATAGTAGACAACTCAAAACAAAACATAGATTCCTAAAAAGCTAATAAAAAATATTGTATCGTTCATGAATAACTCTATAATATGACTTCCATAACGTGCATTTTAAATTTAGATTTAAAATAGATAAATTCCATGAAAATAAATTTGTACACCATGTTTTGGCTCATCTTTTTTATTTTTTTATTTTCATTATTTAAAGTATCGGAAAACTATTTAACTAATTAGTGGTTAGTGGTTAGTGCAGGTAGGTTGAACATGTTTACTGAAAGTGATTAGCAATGAATTACCGCACTTCAGAAGATCGTTGAATGTCTCGCGAAACATGACGTGCAATTTTTGGAAAAATAGTCATGGACAAAGCAGCTAATTGAAGGATTAAATCAATTTGTTCTAATTATCAAGAAAATCCGAAGAAGACTGTTGAAATTACTTCAAGAGAGGTAGTTAACAGTGACAATTAATATAAGACATTAAATGTAGTTTGTAACAATATGCAGAATGTGTATGACTGTAAAATTATTTTTATTATTCAAAATATTCATGACAAATAAATTTCGAGATAAACAGGTTCCTATAATCATGAAATGCATTTGTTTTTTGAAAATTATGTTGTAGCTTTTATTTTTACTTACTGATAACCCATGTTTTGAAATTTGAAGACGGCAAGAACAGACTACTTTAAAACAACGTTTTTTAAAACTGTATGCGATGTGAACCATAAATGGTAATTTTATAAAACTTTTTATTCACCCAAAAATTCTCCCTATAAAATAATTTACAAAGGCATCGCCTTACAGGTTCTTCAGTAGCTAAAATAAACCGTCACTAGCTACATGCACAATATTGAGCTGATTTGTATAAAATTTGAAATTTTTGAACGTTTTCCTTCGTATATCTAATATACAAGAACTCAAGAAGCCTTCTAAAATCATATTTCATATTTCATAATTTCTTATTTCATATTTCATATTTCATATTTGTAACTACTGTCAAGCGTTTATTCCTAGAATTATGGTGAAGATTACTCAGGGAAAAAGTACCAGAAAATTACCCGTTCAATGTCCCAAATCTAATGATAATAAGGTAATTCGTTTCATTTGTGTTTGCTCATTTGCATTAGATTAGACACACGAATAGAATTCAGCATCTAGAACGAGCCTTATGTTGTAACTTCAGGTTTTGAAGTTTTGTCGACGTATATGTACGAGACATGTCCAGAAATCACTCAATCTTTCAGACATTCTAACCTTTTTTAAACAAATTTCAATCAAAATATCCTTAGTACCAAAACGTCGTCGAAGATCCCATTTTTTTAACGAAAAAGAAGTCTGGTCACACTGACCATAAGTAAACACCTCGCTAATTTGTTAAACGCACATAGCTATAAGAACTTATGGGGACGGGCAATACCAATTATTTGTATTGTTATATAAATTTATAGTTGGCAGCAAGTATTTTTGGGTTATGCTTACGCAATTCATTGTTTTACACTTTCGGAAAACTGATTGAATAATGCATAAACGGTGTATACGTTCTACAATTTATATCCCACGGCCTCAACAATATTGCATAATAATTGGAATAAGCAAAGGAACGAATTAAGTTATTTCGACATGGATATTCGTTGTGTTGTGACTCAGTTGAATTACGGCAAGATGCAGTTATAATTTTACATGTCACTCGCGTTACTGCTTGTTTACTTACAACTAGCTACGTTTTAACAGAAAAAAACATAATTTTTTGTAAAGAGGACTATAAAATGTATTGCAACAATCTTATTAATATGTTATCAACAGTTTTACAAACTTTTCATACACCTATATGTGACAATGCAAAATAATGTACTTAAGGGCACTTGTCGGGACGCGTTCATTCTTTGAATCATTAATGCTGCATTGCTGACTCAAACCGCGGCTTGGCATGCATGGTGCAGACACGTCACGAAGATTACAACATGCATCCAGAGTTTCAGTTTGAAGCAACATGTAAAACAATTAAACTCCCAGGAAACACCCACTTATTTTACACCTAAACAAACCTATAGGATTTTCTCAGCCATTTGAAGATTTTTTCTCTAAATAATTTCTGCATTTAGAGAAAAAATGCACGCATTTCATTAAAGATCAAGAAATCTTTAAATCCCACACACGGGCATTGAGATGTCAATCTCAGTCAATGTAATTATTCATGCTAGATAATACACGCTCTACAGTTTCGAAATCTCTTTTTCAATGATGGAATATTAATGACATTGCACAATAGCCGAAATGTGATGGCTGGTTATCAGGGGGGTCAATTAAGTTGCACTTCTACTTCAATTTTGGTGTGCCCTATTAAAATTTGTGCCAGTATATAGTCGCGTTTATGATTATATTGCTCGAAATGCACAAATTTGTTATGGCTTGAAATTAAATTGGATGCATAAATCGGTATCTAGCGTCGGATAGATAAAGGAAGACACCCCTGCGTATTTGAAGTTACGGCTTTTGATGAGCGATAATATGCAAACGAGGAACGTTATAAAGGACTGACGTAGGCTCAATCAATGTTACTTCATATCTACCTGTTGAAGGCAACGGTCGGAGCAATTTCTTGTGTTCGTGTCTTGCAATGGAGTGCCCTGACTAAATAAAGAACAGAACAAAAGGTCAGGCGTCGTCACTGGCAAGATTGAAGTGCTGTAGTAAGTAAAATAACTGAACAAGCAAATAGAGTATAATACCACAGTGTTGTGCATACACCGCAGCGTATGTAGCCTGAAGCACAATTTTATATAGAAAGCTCAAAGCAAAATAGCGAATAAACCTGGTGAACAAAAGTATACGAAAGCTGGGCTGTTTACTATACTCCCCAGTTGATACGTTAGAATGATAACACAGCCACAAGGGCTGGGGCATAAATATGTCAATAAATTGCCTAACCTCTGTGATTGAAAACGCAGAATATTTAACGAGTTACGTGGCCAGAAACACATCAGACACAAAAACTGTTATCAGTTCGTCAATTAAAAATTAAAAATACAGAGCAATTTCAAAAGTAACTTTGTATCAATGACCGAATAAAATTGTCTGTGTGGAAAATGTTGTTTGTATTCCTCGATCAATCGACTTGGATGATTAGCACTTTAATTAATGCGAATAAGCGAAACGGCCGTTAAATAGTTAAAGCTGGCTCGGACCACGCTCAAAAGTTACACAGCTCCTATTATACCAACTATACAGGTTGGTATTCAAGATGGGAGAACTGCATGGTGAGTGGAGAAATCACAAAGCAAAGGATGGTAACAAAACCACTCATACAGGCCTAGTTAGACACTGGACAATTAAGGTGGTCACCCCATCCTGTCTGACCTTATATTTTCAGCGATGTGACGCGACGCGCTATACCGGTCTTGTCTATACGATATGTAACGTGACCAACTCCACATGCATGTATAGAAAATATAAAAATACACATTTCACAGATACCAAATTAAAAAGATCAATGAGATATGTAACAATATGTACACCGCCTACAAGAAATGTTACATTTCACATTTGTACTTTTGGTTGTCGAATGACACAAGTTAGTATATCAATAGTATGTCAATATAGTTGTTAGTAAAGCTGTGTATACTCTTGCGTAGGCAGTGAGAGGTATATAAGCTGGCAAAGTGGACATGATAGGACGTTTCAAGCGATAACTAGGTATAACCCTTTATCATTCGCTATGACGGGTTAGCTCGAAATGTCAGCAACCTTCTCACACTTGTCATTTCGTACATTTCTCCTTAATTGATATATAAATATCTCTTACTGGAAGATACGAATTCAATCCAATCACACAAGCCCATAAATAATAATGTTTGTATAGAACCGTTACACACAAGTCAAACTCAAACTTGAATAAACGATCTTTTTCTTGCATGTCCATTACCCAGAAACAGTTTGGAGTGCTTCTTTCAGTATTTATGAGTTGGATAAGTAGTTTTGTTAGGGGGCGTCCACATGGAGAGCCCGGTTGTTGAAGTATGGAAAAAGGGTAAAGGAGGGCCAATAACTGGAACAAGTAAGATAAGATTGTTAATCAAAACGTGATCTTTTTTATTCAACTCATTATCCCGTTCTTTTCTTTCGTCATCGATAGGGCTGAAGATGCCGTAAAATTTTTTAAGCCGATGCTCATAAATATTTTGCGTGTTTATTTTTAAAAGTATGAGTTATAACTATTGGCGGATACGGTGCATACTTGTTTCAGGTAACTATTATAGTAGTTTATACGCGCATAATTCTAGGAAGTTATGGTGATAAATCGAATAATTTTTATATGCAACACATATACGTTCCTATAGCACAGCACTGTAACTGGATTTTTAGGATTACGTTAGGCTCACGTTTACTCGTGTTACTTGCATGTACTAGTATACTGCGTGTATTTACTCGTTTAGGTTTCTAGACATGATCGTGACTGGTACCTTCTTCGTTACAAAGAACAGTTGCCCAGAGGCACTGACATTAAAACGAAGTATGGATAGCATGACTAAATCCCACGTTCATTAATTACAAACCACCCAATTAGCAGTGTAAAAACTTCTAATTGCAAATGTAAAGTACGATGACAGCTCAATCAAATACATTATACAAACGCGAATTGATGGAGAAGTGTTCTGATTTGATGGATGGGCTAATAAAAAGAGATATAGGGAGCTCAAGCTTCATAGCAGCTGATGGCTAGGCTCATTTTATGATTCTTGTTGTCCACAGCTTCAACCTCAGGAAGAAATAACCATGGCAACCACGCCGTATGAATTGCGAAACACACGAAGGCCCACTCCGGAGGAGTTGCCATGATTTCATCAACGGGGGGGGGAAATGTAGTGCGTAATTCAGTCAGGGAAGCTAGTTCTAAGTTTAAAAGCGACGCTCGTTTGGTAAATATTTCTGTAGACCTATAAATGCACTCAATTTGCAGCGGTTACCCTGTGGTACCTAAGGAGTGCCAAAAACAAAGTTGACATATTTTGAACATGAATTTAAACTCATTTATTCGCTATTACTTGTATTATATATTCCTTTACAAGAATTAAATAAAATGTCCAACTTATGTAAAATTTGGGCAATGTTTATGTAGTTTACTGCAGTTTGTTATAAACAAAAGCGATGTGCTTGCGAGTAGAGTGCAACTTACGGAAAATTTTGCTGACAAATGCATGCTAATATATTATGTGATGCGGCATATTATGTACTACTTAAAACACGAGTAGGAGATAATAAAACGCTCGGCTGCGCCTCGCGTTTTATATCTGATAAAACACGATTACGAGTGTTTTGAATAGCTTAAAATACGAATACAAAAGAATGCAAATTAGGATGAACC
>JAOTOK010110285.1:0-14146 GCA_025770025.1 Virgularia gustaviana | reverse complement strand
GTCTTTGTGCGGTTTCTGGACTCGTAGGTTAGTTCAGTATTAAAGTTGCTGCGTTCCAGTGCGTCATTGAATGTTTGTTCGTCACTGAGAAAGTAGGCTAGCCGAGGTACTAATGTACAATATACGTGTACCTTCTGTTTTAAAATATTGAAACGGATGAATACATTTTCATTTGCATTGTGAAAGTTTGCTTCAGTCTTACATGTCTTTTGTATGACTGCATGACTATTACATGTATATTATTTTCACAGCCATGTCAGTAGTATCTATCTGTGTGTTCTGAGCTACTTTCCTAAAGCTACTCTACAGAAGAAGCTGCTTCATCAGTGAACTGAGCAAGTTTAATATCATTATCTGAAATGCCTCCACAGGAGTGAGTTGCATATGTTATTTGCACTTTGTTATAAACATTAAACCATTCTGGGTGATGATCCATTTTTTCTGCTTGTAACGCCACACGTGTCATAAACCCAAATGCACGGTTGAAATTCTTAAACTTGAATTCCTTGTGAATAGCATCCCTCCCATCAACCATTTTCCATCCGGTTTGTAACAATGGCTTCAACTTTGTGTCTCTTTCTTCTTCAGTGAGTTTTTCTGGACGTGCAGGAGAAGACTAAAATACGAAAATCACCCAGTGTTTTTACAAATTTAAATTATATTCATGGACAAACAGACTATGATATTTCATAATTAAAATGACCATAAGGACCTTTATTATATACTGTAGACCTTTATTATATAATATATAGGACCTAAATATTTGGCATGGACTTTTGCAGTACAATGCCATTCGGGTTTTAAACGCCGCACAGGCAGGGGCTCTCTCAGAGAAATTTGGGGGCCCAAGGGCAAAATCTGGCTTAGGGGCCCTTTTCCGATATTTCCATCTTCTCGTATTGTATGGTATATATCTTTACCATAAAAAATGTTGCTTTCTTTCTTTCTTTGCCCCCCCCATCAACTGGGGGCCCAGGGCAAATTGCCCCCTCTCCCCCTCTGAGAGGCCCTGTGCACAGGATCCGAATAGTAGTTTTCTTCCCCAGTGGATCATTAATGGTTCAGTGTTCACTATTTATACTTTTAAAAATTAAAAAAATGGCTTCAAGTTCCAGGACTTCAACCAGTCAGACATGTCCTTTTGGCCTATGTTGGTTCATTGGCATGCATTAATTTTTTTTGCCTGTGATGATTATGCCATATGCATTAGCTCATGTCATGGATTAAAATAATAATAGTAATATATCTGTAATATATAACACAAATATTATAGATATTAGACTGGCCCACAAATTTTATTAAATCAGTAGAAATATTATTTCTAGTCTAGTTAGTACTGTAATGGTGAATGGCCAATATGAATATATATCTTTATGCATTGTTAACCCTTTGACAGGGACCACCAGTCCTTAGTATTTTACTCTAGTTAACGCCAGACGATTTTACTTGTCAACTGGGAAGGCCTCACTGACAATGGGTTAATTATATGAGTTTATAACGCGGCACACCAGCCGAGGCCACGGCCCACGTGCTCTGCTGTGCATACAAATAAGTCAAATATTGTACAAATGTTCATAAACAATGGTCTCATTGTAAACAATTTATACTTGATTATTGTGAAAACTGGTAATTCTGCGATAATATTGAATGGTTGCGTAGTTGATGTACAAAAGAACAAATAAAGCGCAATTACCTCCCTCATTCGTTTTGGATCAGAGGCCATGTTGCTTCGATTCGAGTAAAATAGAGTGGAGGACAGAGCCGGGGCTTGGGAAGGGTGTGTTCAACTAGTGTATACTTAATACTTTTATACAATAATTAACCATGCATATTACAGCATTCAATATATAATAATAACAATATGGTTGACTTACCATTCTTGAAAATGATCTGGGGTTACGTTCAAAGAATGTTACACTCGCTGGCAAACGGTTCAAAAGTCGCAGACAACGCATGAAATCTTTGGGATTTTCTGGGCATGAAGACTGAAGACAAACGTGACCCCCAGAGATCCCCAGAGACCCGTAAGTCATCGATACTCCGGAAGTTCGGAAAACTCCAAGATGGCTGATGAAAATGATGAAAAATTCGAGGCCAAGAAAGACGACGAAGATTTAGATGCACTTTTGGATAGTAAGTTTAATATATGCCAAATAATAAATTACATACATATAGTACAACTAATTTATTAACTGAACTGCTACGTTTCTCGATTATCCTGACACAAATTAAATATATAAATGAATTACCAGGTGCATTGGAAGATTTTGACAAGCCCAAGACCAACGGGTCATCTACAGCCAAAAGTACATCATCTGATTTCCCCTCAAGTGATAGCACATCAGATGGTCGTAAGGAAGCAGAATCTGTAAGCACTACAGAAAATGACCCAAAGCTGGAATGTTTTGGTCTCAGTGAAAGTGACATTGAGGCTGCAGCTGAAGAGTTTGAAAAGTCCATGAAGGCTATGTTAGGTGAAGATGAGGAACTGCTAAAACAGTGGAATGAATTTACTGAGAAAGCTGCTTCTTTTAAACCAGGTATGGGAAAAGTTTGTAACTATTGGTTGGCATACTATGGACAATACATGCAGAGATGAATTAATAAATGTATTAAACCTCCCCACTTGCAGGAATTTCCAAATATGGGATGTTCAATGACCCGGCCAATTGCAGCCCATAAGTGCATATTAATAGCTGTAGAATATTTGCTTCTAGAATTCATGAAGGTGCATGATTTTCTGCTCTTGGAAATTTAAGATGCACTTCTCTAGTGCACCACCATACAGTACTGTACAGTACACAGCAAGACTGGGTGCTTTTCTACAAGATCTTGGGGTCAAAAAGCTTCCATATCCAATGGCAGGGGTGCAAAATATATTCCAGCCTCCAGGGGAGTTTCAATTCGTCAAGGGTGCAAAATATGTATATTTTGGGTCAATTTGACGAAAATGTGGGTGTTCAAGGCCGAACAGGGGGGAAACTGAATGTTTACGGTGTGCTGCACGTTGCTTCCTAAATTATGATTAATGTGCAATGCTGACAATACTCATGAGAGACTTAATTACTAGGGGCATCAGATTCTGCAAATTGTAACTACAGGGGTGCAAAAAATTCAACCAGGGCAAAAATCAGCTTTGCCCAACATTCCAGCCTGGGAACATGTTGATTCTGCTAATTCTTTGCTCCAATTTGACAATTTTTGAACATTTTATAAATTGAAACTCCTTAAAATGTTTGTAAATAAATGTCAATAAGACCATTCAATGTTTCAAACATTTCAATTTTTAACACTTTGTCGACCAGGCCTTACCTGTTGACGAGTAAAATTGTCTGGCGTTAACCAGAATAAAATACTGGTCGCTGTCAAAGGGTTAATAATAATGTTTTAATGTGGGGCCAGAGACTGTCTACATGATAGGGAAGTGCGCCCTTAAAAATACCTTCCTAAAGTCTTGCTGCCGGGCAATAATAATTTACGTTATGTGCAGGGCTTCCATGGCTCAGAGCCTGGCTGGACCAAATGCTGAAATTCTGAAAGGGGGTTATTTTTAATGGCTTAGAACTTTTTTGTACACTCAGTACTGTGGCAGAATGATGTATGTGGATTTGTTAACATTATACAGACGTAGCAGAAGCTAACCCTGAAGATGTCGAAGATTTTGAAGCACATTTACTAAAAACGATGAAAAATATAGCAGAAAATGCTAAAGAATTTACTGTAAGTTCAATTTTATATTTATGTTTTTTGGTTGCGCTATTAATTTGAAAAGAATTCTGTAAAGTCAATTTTTTAATATATTTTTTTCTTAATGCAAAAACTTGGCATTCATAGTATTGATATGTTTGATGAAAAAAGGACGGGGTTACCATAAAACTCATTTGCAAAATTGAATCAAAGTGCACATTTTGATTTTTATTGTTGCCATAGAAACGACTTCTACTTCATTGTTCAGTTGTTTCCCCCATTCTCAACACACCTACAGTATAACAATAAGTCAGAATCAACTTTATTTTCCTGATATTTTGACATTGTACTGCAGTTCAACTTAATTGCGGTTAATTATAAAATCAACAACTTTTCTGAAACTGTATGGAGCCACCTTAATATAGATAATAACTGGTCTTTGATTCCAATTGGCTTCATTAAGTTCAAATCCAAGTCCCACTCTAATTAATGCTAATTGTTAATTTTCAAGGATTTGGAAACTTACTGTACCTACTCACTTTTCCATAAACAACAAATAATTTAAAGGGGGGATCAATCCATTCTGCACATCGATTCTGCTCATAACAATGGGGGACTCTTAGCTCAAATACAAACAAGGTTTAAATTTAACATCTTTTGAACTTTTAGTAAATTATAAACTCTTCTTTATAACTATTTTAGACCATTTCTTACCAAAATCATGTAAGGTATCCAGTTTGGGTGTGAAATTTTGCAAATATAAGAAATTCAGATGTAAACAAAGTGTTTGTTTACAAACAGTAACCCTCTGATGCTCTTGTCTTGACAAGTAAAATCGTCTGGTGTTAGACAGTCAGTAAAATAATATATAAACATCCCATTATTTAGTGTGCTCAGGGCTAAATAGGCTAATTAAACATTGACAATGATGATGAATATTATAATCATGGTAACTTGTGTTCTCATCTTAATGCAGGATCCTTCAGCTGAATTTGATGAAAATGTCATTAAAGCAATGGCTGATATGAATGTTGATGGTGCTCAAGAACTAAATGGCATTTTCCCTATGATGCATGGAATGATGATGAACTTATTATCAAAAGATGTTCTTTATCCTGCTTTAGATGACTTGAGAAGCAAGGTAACACTTAGGAAAAAGCTTATATATATTGGTATATGCAAAACAACTCGGCAGGCCAGGGATGCCCTTTATTCATAGCTCCCAAACATTCTTTATTTTCTATAATTTTCCCTTCTTAGTTATATTCTTTTGTCATTTATAGAAATAATTATTCGCAGTATCTGACATACTAATGATAATTGAACAATATTGAAGTATTCCGCTAATTTTAATTTTTATGAAGTGCATGCATACATCAATCCAAATCTGCATCATATATGCTTACATGTGCTTTTTATAGTTATTTTCAATGCGCAACCAAATCTATTTTTCCTTAAGTTGATTACTATAGAAATTTTACTCAGTACTCGATAGACTAATAAAAAATAACTGTCTACATTACACAGTCATAACTGTATATCTGAATATTATTTTATGTATAGTATCCTTCATGGTTGCAAGAAAAGAAACAATTATTAGAAAGTGATGTTTATGAAAATTACTTGCAACAATACAAATTAGTTTGTGAAATCTGTTCTGAATATGAAAAAGGAAGTGACCATGACACAGATGAAACAAAAAAGAAAAGGTTTGAAAGATTAATGGCTTTAATGCAAAAGGTATGCTAGCCTTTTTTTATTTACACACAATCGCTATTAAATATGACATATCTGATGAGTGTACTGTAAAAATGGAATTTTAATTGGGAATGCAATTTTAAATGCCTTTTGGAATTGAACTTACAGTTCTTACTTATAGGATGGTAGAACCTATATTACATTGCAAGGTATGCTGCGTAGCTTAGGATAGTTGAAAGAACTTGTCCATATTTCTTTACAGATGCAAGCATATGGGCATCCTCCAGAGGAACTGGTGGGTGATAAGGTACTGTTATTCTACCTTCCTACAGCCATTACTATTTCTCAATTTGTTTCTCTTCAGGGTGGAATCCTGAAGTAACATACCTAAGATTTATTACCATACAGATTAGAAACAACACTTATCTCTATGCATGCAACTGCTCTGCATTCAGACCATCACATACAATATGCACATGTTTCAAAAAATTACCAGACAGTTTCTCATTGAATGGACAGGATTATTGAAATTGTTGTCCCTATATGTAATCAAAGAGTAAAGTAGGATTTGGACATGAGACAGTGTTGATTTCTCAAATTGTAAAATTTTGCTATGGTGCTGTTAAAAAGAGGCCTACACAGAAGTTATCCATAACAATTTATATAATTTCTAAAATACTATTAAATAATTATAGACATTTTTTTGCATACAGGTAGTAGCACTTGCGACCCATACATGTCACTAGTAACACATGCTTCACACCGAATAAACTAACATATTTTAGACAATAAACATGCTGAACTGGCTTTTTGCAACTCAAACGTCAACTCAGTTAAGTCCACAGCTGTATGCAAATTACTTATCTAATTTGTTCTTTTAGCCCTCAGGGTTAAATGTTGAAGGAAACACCCCTGATGGATTTCCTCCTCAGCAATGTCCAGTAATGTAGTGGAAAACATGAAATGTGGAAATGACAAGTAATTGACTGTTGTTGCTTAATGAGGAGTATGGTTTGTTCAACGATGGCTCGATCCTGGGAACCATACAGCTGGATGTGAACACCCACCCACAATGACAGTCAGTTGGACAATAGTGTTACTGTATGCCATCTCTGCCTAAAGACAAATAGGTAACTTACCTGATGAGACCATCACCTATGAATGTTTGGCATACAATGACACTTCATTAATAAAATCACTTCTAGGTTCTGCTTTGTTAAAGTGGATACATAGGTCTGTACACATATGGTGAACATATATGAAATTTTATAAATAACATAGATGTAATTTCTGAATTGAATTTATGACTATGGACCAAGACCAGAAATGTGTATATAACGTATTAGAGTATGTTATTTATGGGGGTATACTGTTCCTAGCCTACATTGCCTGCTTAAAATACAAATTCTTTATTACTATATAGCCATTTTAACCCTCACATGGCTACACTTCTAAATAAGTCAGAATAAAATTTCCAGTGAATAGATTATTAAAACAGAAATTTTAATGACCTGATTCACAACACACAATTGGTCCAAAGATGTATACAATCTACAGGGTAATTTCATGCTTATATCCCTACTGTAAATGAGGACAGTAGCAGTTATTGAACAGTTCTAATTAACACAATACTGCATGTATTTGTAATTTAGTACTTTTACCATCTAAAAAATATTTAGTATGTGCAGTAATAATACTGTACACTATAAAGTGTTTCTCATGGGTGTTGCACTCCCACATTCATGTCAATATCTCTAGAACACAGTATCTGACTTATTAACAGATGCATGATTTTTTGTGTAATTTGGATGAAAAACATGAACATGACTTATTTTGATGCATGTTTTCATCCCAATTGCATTCAAAACCATACAATTAGCTATACAAAAATGAAGGAACCATTGATCAACTTTAGGACCATCAGTGAGTTATTCACAGAAACCAAGGATGGTTTTGGGTATTCGTGTACATAGTTACAATGAGAAAAGTAACACCATGCTGTCTCAATATAGCTACCACAAATTGTGCCTGTTTTAAAGATGTTGGTTATATTTCCCTAACTAAATTTTTTCATTTCAAACATACAAGCAGTTAATATATTTTTAGAATATGTAACAGCAAATTAAGTATATATAACACTTTTACCCCTTACAATAATATAAATTGCTAAATTCTATTCTTAGACCTCAATTGTTTCACACATGCCAGGTTGTGGCAGACATTAGTTGAACTTGTATTCTTGCTTCAGTAATTGTTGGTCATATTGATATTCTCCCAAACCAGTACCAACACGCTCCAAGTTGGCAATATGATCGGCAATCTCCTTAATGTCTTCCACTTGTTCATCAAGAAAAACTTCTTCAATAAATTCATCCATCTGTTCAAACAGTTCATAGGTAAGACTTCATTTACGTATTGATAAATAACATTAATTACAAGAAAATAAATAATAAGAAAAAGTTAAAAAGTTATTATAATCATAAGAAAACAGAAAATACTACTTAGACAAATGCTAATCAAATTTAACTAATATTGAGATCCATGATAGAAATTCAAGTCCAAAAGTCATTAATGAAGGTATACTAATAAAATATTAAAATCAAATGTGTAATGGAGACCATATTATGTGTTGTGTACCTGTGCATCAAAATGCTTCTCAGCACAAGCATGAACTTTAAGCAAAGATTCATTTACAGCTTTTTCCAGAGCAAGGGCTTCTTCCATTGCCTCCTTCCCACTACCCCACTCATCTTTAGATGGTTTCTAGATATTTAGAATATAATATATGTTTTTTAGAATTTAAAAATACAACTGAAATAAAGAAGCAAGCAATTTTTGTATACTTATTGATGTATAACAATCCTATAAAAAATTCACACACACAGTACAGTAGGCCACGTCCTATAAACATGATTGTACGTGTGGCCAGTTCATTTGAAAAAAAAATGAATAAATTTTACTTTGTCTATCCCCCTGATCGAGATGATTTTATGTGGCACAGGCTAGACCTCCAATGGCAATGCATGGCTTATGTTTTTACATCTCTCATTTTTAAAAAAGTACCCATAATCCCCAAGAAATTACAGATCTATTTCCCCTTTATGCATGGTTCAATTCTTTCCATGACTACTGCCCCCGGGCAACCCCTAAGGAAAGATCAACCAAAGCAGTCCGGGGGTGGGAATTTCCTTTCAACACCTGGTCCTGATGTACAGGACTGGTGCTTCCACTGACTAAAACCCCAATTTATGCATATGGCCTGTATATCTGCCGAAGATATACACATTATTTTAATGTTTGTTAGGGTGTGGGGAAGGGTGGGCATTGTAAGTTTTAAAACAAAAACTTTGCAAATCCCCGGGGTTGAAGAATTGAACTGCACAAATATGAATGGGCTACAGAGCTAGCAGCTGGCATGCTGTATATCACCAAGGTAATATTGTTCTTTCCTCTCATAACAAAGGTTAACTGCGAGCTGGTTGTAAAATAAACAATTCTGTTGATAAAAAGATTATAAAAAATCCAAAAGTTTACACAAATTAAGCCATGCAAGTTTATGACAGAAATATATGCAGTGAAATGGAACAATTCCTAACACAATTTTTTTGTTATGACACAGTTTCATCTTTTTTCTCAGTATCCAATGTTATTCACCGGTCTTTAGCAGCTATTAGTATGGCAATGACTATGATTACCTTGACATAGGCTTGGACTTCCTTATAGGCGCATTTTGAGCAGTTTATAGGAATGGAATCTAGTAGAGCTAATAGGCCATGGCATGGAATGAAAATGAGTGCATTCAATCATAAAATTGGCAAACTTTTACTTATTTACTCGATTGTGTTCTACTAGCACCAAAACACTGTCGAATGAGTGTTCAAATAATACAAAATTCAAAAACAGTTAACGGACGATGCTATTACGTGCCTATTGTCATGCATGACTAATAAAAATCTTCCCGTGTAAGAAATAAACGGAGAGAACTATGTCTATGACTATGGATTCAAATTGGTTTAAACTTTTAGTTTTTTGAATAAACTTATTATTGTATTTAAGTATTTTAACATATGATCACCACAGCTGGGTTTCACATTTTAATGTTATTTGCTTTCAATTTACGAGAAGTGCTGCGACTACATACATACATACAACACGTACCAGTACCGGCGTTGTCAAGAAATTTCAACGACAGTAACTGAGTAAGTTCACACGACTTACGTACAAATATATGTGTTATAGGTTATAAGTATAACCCTACCTGGATATCTTTTAGGACAATGCGTCCACCTCGTAGATTCTGGAACGTCAATAGCTGTTAAATATAAAAATAAACCAACAAATTATTTGTAAATTTAATACTTTATTAAAACCACGAATAAAAATTGTCGCATTGTAATACACGCAAACCTTGTCAGCATGCTCTCTCTCCTCCATTGCGTGATTTCTAAAATACTTAGCAAAACCTTTGAGAGCAACATCATCCCGATCAAAATAGTATGCCTATGAGGGATCGAGACGGGATATTATAGTTAGCTATTGTATTATATAATTGTGAGTCTGAGTATGAAGAAGTGAGACGGATCGAAGTTAATTTCATACCATAGACAAATAAACATAGCTGGCGTGTAGCTCCATGTTGATCTGCCTGTTGATTTCAGCTTCGCTCTCGTCATGGTAGTTTTGCCTAACGAGGGATTTCTTAGAAGAAGACATTGTTTTAGGCTTGCTTTACTTAACGGTTGAGATCAGTAACCTGCTTGTCGTTTTGAAATTTGAACAAGAGAACAAGAGATGGACGACACCGGTATCTGCAATTTTGATATCCGGGGTGGGGCCATGCTTTTCACCTATCGACCAATTATACTCGACGACGTCAGCCCGTAACCTGATCACCTGCCGCGGGGGCCGGTTGCAAGTTGCAACTTGCAACATGCTTTGGGTAGCCTATCGATAGAGATTTTTCAATGAACTTCTGTAATTTGTAAAATTGCCTTTTGGCTTCCATATTTCAAAATTTAAAGAGTCTGAAAAAATTACTAAAATTGCTATCCATTGGATGCTGTGATCTGGCTTTTGTGCAACTGGCCAGGGTTTATAGTATTCTAGCTTTGTTGGCTGTAGAAGAAAATTAGACTTTCTCAAAGTCCATAACACTTTTACAGAAATTATGCAAATCCGGTGAGGTCTGAAATCTGAATCCAGAGAATACTGGAAATGGCCAAACGGGGGTGGGGGGCATCGCCCCATGCATGCCCTTTTGTATACCCCCAGTTCTGCAGCTTTCAGTGTTGCCAGATGCACATTCTCCAAAAACCCAAGGTTGAACCCAAAAAATCTAAAATCCCCTATTTTTCCTCAAAAAGACAAATATGTTCTAGTCCTCAGGCCCCAAGTCAAGTGGACTGATACCAGATGCACATTCTCAAAAATCCCAAGGTAAGATCACACAAAATCTCAACATTCCCTATTTCTCGTTAAAAAGATTCGAGCTCATATTTTCTAGTCAACAGGTCTGGTGACACTTATACAAACATACATAAGGCTAATTTACCATTGCATAAGTTATACAAATTAATCAAGATTTCTATAATTTACATTAATTAAGTGGATATTCTTTTTCAGTATCTTCTCAAAAATCAGAAAAAAACTCAAGGTCTTTATTCGAAAAAAACTCCCCCAAATAAAAAACCTAGAAGCATTGAGTAATTCCAAGATATTAGTTTTACAAAAACCTGTTTCACAAACTGGTGTTCTCTCCCTGGATTGACCAATCATGGCATTAGGGTCAGTATTTGACACCTCATGCCCAGTGGATTCCAACTTTTCTTTTAATGCCGGCCTGGGAACCCCTTAGCCCAGGATAGGGCCGTCTATTTGTCTGTTAAATAACTTTGTGAGTGTCTGTAATACTGTTTTAACAGTATTTCAAAGTGTTATACAGTAACTAAACCATTTATCACTTTACTCCGAGTATCAGAGCTCTCGTTCATAGTGGGGAGGGGAGGGGGCAACCATTTTCCCTCTTCTTAAGAGGTGCTTGATAGGAGAAACCTAGAGAAAACATTAACAATGATGTTCCCATCAATTTGTGTCTTGTAATGAATACAGGTACTAAATGCCAGAGTAACTAAACAGTTAAGATTACATCAGTAACTTAACTGGAACACACTTGGTGTTGGCAGGATGCCAAGCAAACATACACATAAATGTGTCACTCCCAGTGCAAAAGGGGTTCAATACTAAGGCCAAGAGTCAGTTCCACACCACAGAGAAACACACAAAACTGACAAAAGGGGTTTTCAGTTAAAAAAGACTACCAATTTGGAAGTGAGGGGAGATCAGAAAATAAAGTTTAGGTCCAAGTGTCTCACCATAACTAGTATGGGTTTCAGGCATTGGTAACAGGGATTATCTACCTTGCATGACTTTCTAGAGTTTGGAAGTTGCAGACTTATTTTATATTATACTCTGTATTATTCTGTAATGTTTGTTATGTCCTCTAATATTCTACCTCTCAGTGAACTGTTTTACCAAAATGCAATTGTATCATTTATATACAAAAGTACCCATGCAAAATTCAAACTTCACAACTAACTCCCTAATTTCATTGAAAAATGTGTTAAATAAAAAGATTACAAAGACATTATTTTACCATTTTAAGATTTACTTTTTATTTATTACCCATTTATAATTAACTATAGCCTTTTTATTGTATAACCATTACAGTAATAAACAATACTAATATTATATCAAATGTTCACATAACCATCTTAGTCATCATCACCACCCAAAGTAAGCTTGTCAAACTGGTACACCCCAAGACCTTCCCCAACACGATCCAGGTTTGTGATGTAATCAGACAGCTCCTTAATGGCATCTACTTGCTCATGCAGGAAGTTACCTTCAATGAAATCTGCCATCTACAATTTGTAAATTATAAATTATACCCAGTTTTAGTAAATATCCATTCACATGATCCAATTGCCAAATGTATGACATGAAATGTATCACATGGCCAAATGAATTTTACGTTTTTCAATACTGACACTGATTTACAAAATATTTTAGGGGTGGGGAGATCTTCCATCAACTATATCTACTTTAATCTTTGAAGTAACTTGTACATGTATAATTGTAATTTTGAAATACTGTAGTTGCCAAAATATGATTTCACCGGAGTAACATTGAATGCAATGCCATTCTATTCTTTTTTGGAAATTGTAGGTACATGGTTAAGCCCAATGTTAGACTTCCTATAGTATTTTGTTTGACAAATGAGCCATGCATGAATACAATTAATTATATGGCCAATTTCATGCAACTAACCAGGGTACTTTCAATTAATGTCAAGTAATCCCAGATGAGTAAACTACAATGGCCTGACCCATGTATTTATCCCTATAAAATTATTGCCATTTAATTGACCAGTACATAAATTTTATATATGTATGGATCACCATATATTAAGAAATATTTTGGTGAGACTTATTCTCCCTATTATTATAGCAACTCTTTGTGACATTGTGCTCTTTTCATCAGAACTTGGAAATGAAAACTGGTTTCTTGTATGTTACCATGAGAATGTAAATTAAGAAAGTGAATTTCATTTGGCACTAATTGGGGTTAGCTTTCAACATCATTGTTTAATTGCAGAACTTATGAGTAAAACTATGGGATTTGTGTGATTATGAATAATGAAAGGAGCTGTTGGCCAAAACAGTGACTAAATTTAGAAGAGATGGCATTTCACCATCTGCCACTGAAAGTACACTTTAAGTGGTCATAACTCGGACAAGGTACGTACAAGTTCTCACACAATTATAGTCTAGCATTTACCAAGAAGTGTTTAGAGCACTAGCTTCCTATTATTGATGGTGACACTGATGGTGACTAACTTGCCTAAAGGGCACAAAAGCAGTTTATGTTCCACCTTTCTCCTATTTCATTTTGCACCTACTTGTAATTTGTTACAGTGTTTGTTCTGCTAGTAAGAAACAAATTAGAAAATGCAAGACACCAATCAGTTTTAAAAGGGATGTGTATGTATCCAGTTATCCAGTATTCTCCTGGTAATGTCAAAAGTGGACATCTTTGTTTGCAACTGCACTTTTATATATCCTCAGAATGTGTGTGACTATGGATTGGACCTCTAGTAGTCGAAAAGTAATAAAAATTGAAAATAATAACAATTAAAACAAAAATATGAAAATTGCTACCACTATAGGTGGGAATTTTTCGGACCAATAGTTAATATGAAAATAGTATTACATATTAGGTCATACTCATAGGCGTTACCTGGTCATCCAAATGTTTCGTCGCAACTTCATGCAACTCAAACAAACGCTCATTCACAAACTTCTCGAGATCCAAAGCGGCTTGGAGGGCTTCTTTCGGGGTTCCCCATTCGTCCTTTTCGGGTTTCTAGACCAACAGAATGTTATTACTCTTAAAAGATGAATATATTATGCAATCACAAAGTTTGTCTGGCACTGACAGTGGTTTTTACCTTGATGTCCTTCAGAACAACGCGTCCACCTCGCTTGTTTTGAAACTCCATAAACTAAAGAAATCACACAAAATGGTACAATTTATATCTCTCAAAAACAAAAAGACGGTTTAAACGATCAACTTTTAATAAACATTTGAAGACTGGGTGTCGGAAGCACTGCTTCAGTATTTATTCATCATAAATATCAACTCAATATTTAGATAGTTATAGTACTAATGATTTGTGCAACTAACTACCTTTTGGGCATGTTCC
>JAOTOK010110174.1:0-14148 GCA_025770025.1 Virgularia gustaviana | reverse complement strand
AAATGTGTTTAAATGCAGGTTTAAGGCACATTTAAGATACATTTAGGTACACCTAAACTTGGTATTTCGTGCTGTGTCATGTAGTGCGAGCCCCCCCGGAGAAAACCAAAACTCTACGCCTATGCTGTTGAGCAACGGAATATTGAAGTCGAACTCCAACAAGGCGCAAAACGGCATCTTAAATTCATGCTGCTTTTCCGAGTGTCTCTTGGCGCTCAATAATTGTATTCTTGTCACTGTTTCGACTACCTTTCATTCCGTGTTTACTTACCTACACACGTTGTACCGTTCCCGGTGAAGCCATCATCGCATGAGCAATTATATGAACCTTCAGTGTTAGTACAATTTGAGTTCTGATCACAGGTGTGGTCTCCTGTTATACATTCATTGATATCTGTGAAATAATTAATAATTTTAGTCATCAGGCCATACTGGATAGAGTATATCGCATGGAAGATGCATAGAAATTATACAGAACTAATTTATTATTTATTTATTTATTTATGACGTGGTTATTGTATATTTATGCTTACTAGAAATACAGGTGATTATCGCAAACGCCGTGCGCTGATTGGCTTACCTACCTCGGATTATTGTGCGATATCACCTCTTTCGTAATGGCCGCCCGCTTTGTTGACGTAAGTGAGTATTATGCATCCTTGTTGACGCTTCTTTTTACTTTTTCCGACTAATCAGCTGTTCTATTTCTACTAAAACAATTAATCGCAGCAGGCTCGGTGAATATCGGAGAATAATCACCTCACCTTCGGCTCGGTGATTATTCACCGGTATTCACCTCGCGTTCGGCGATTATTTGTTAATTTGTTCACAATGAAGCATGCTATATATAGCTTTATCACGATAATTATAAAAAGCATCCAGTGTTGTTACTGTTATTCGGACATGAAATCGAAATGCCGAATGATGTCACATTTAATTTATTTGAATATGACTTATTATCAAAAGATGGAGAAGAGATATTAAAACGCTGTACTTCAGCTTATTTTAAATAAAACAGGACAGAGGAAAGCAAAAATTCTGTCACTATGCGCTTTAATAGAATTACGTATCAATGTTTTAAATCGGTATAATTGAAATGATGGAGTAGGATCTTTTTAGTATCTTTTTCCTTTAATTTAGGAAGAGAAAAATGTTCAGCTTTATTGCTTGAAATTCAACGAGAAACGTAGATAAATCAGAAAGCTTCAGTTTTCTGTGCATGCGCTTAACACAGTTTGTAGGAGATTTCGACTACAATTAGTTGTCGTGAAGTCTATTTACGTATCACAATAGAAACAAGAATCTTGTTTTATGCACGAAACTCAATAGTTGTACGGAAATGCGTTCGGCCACTTCTGAATTTTCAAAGTAAGCAACTGCGTCTAGCTGACCAGTGATGATCCAAGATCAAAAAATCTTTAAAAGCGTCTCCAATTTAAATGCAGGAATCTTTATCTAGATAGGTTTCCCACACGAATGATGTTTCCCTTGAATCCTTGGTAGAAATTCTAGACACGATCCTGTAGGATCCTGGCGTGTAAGATCTTGTATGATCTAGTAAGATCGTGTTTAGGACTCTCTTGGTTTATGATTTTGACATGATGCTAAATCAAACATAGTTTGTAATTTGGTGTGTAGCTGTCCAGGATTCTTATAATATTAGGTCCCACAAGATTCTACAGCATCCTACAGGATCCTACAAGACCTTACGTACTAGGATCCTACAGATCCTGCACAAGATTTCTACCAGTGTTGTGAAGATCGCTAACTAATACTGATAATTTGTATCTTAATAGTTAGTATTTAGCATCTGGTTATGATATCGTAAAACATATAGCTTGGATATCATGATCAGTATTAAACAATGTGACCAAGTGAACATCATTACGCTGGATTTCCTGCTACAAACAACTCACTTTTTATGAATTTCAGTGGAAAACCGTGTTTTTCAGCTACATACCGTCACACATGGTGCCATTCCCAGTGTACCCTTCCATGCAAGTGCACTCATATGAACCTTCAGTGTTGGTACAGTTTGCCTTTTCATCACATTGGTGAGTTGCTGTGTCACACTCGTCTATATCTGAAAAATACGTTAAAATACGAGTCGTCACGTGCGGGGACGACATTTACTGGCATTTATATATTTTATTATATTTTTCTGAGTGTCATTTCCCCTTGGCGCTCAATAGTTCAATATTTATACTCTGATAAATTTTTCATACCTGTCATTCCGTGTTTACTTACCTACACAAGTTGTACCGTTCCCGGTGAAGCCATCATCGCATGAGCAATTATATGAACCTTCAGTGTTAGTACAATTTGAGTTTTGATCACACATGTGGTCTCCTGTCACACATTCATTGATATCTGTTAAAAGATTAATTATTTAATTAGTGCTTTATTCATTCACGAATATACTGATCAGGCCGTAGTCGATTGAGGATATCGCAAGGAAGATTCATGTTAGGCATAAAAAAGGCTCCTTTGCTTATCTAAAACGTGAACAATCAGTTATTGCAATAGCAAAAATCTTCATTTAAATTTATAGAACTGTTTTAAAAATACTGTAAAATAAAATAGGGTTAAGGAGAGTTGAATGTGCTTATAATGGTGCAAAATGGGTTGCTATGGTAACAATGACGATTCAAAATGGCAGCCATATTGCGGATTTTTCAATTTACCTTGTTCGGTGACCCCTAAATTTTATTTAACCAAACGTTTCTGTTATTAATAAGTAGTTTAAAAAAATCTGTCTAGTGAAAATTTTTCTACACTTAAAAAAACGGTTTTTCACAAACTAAAACATTTGCGACCATTTTGAAATGTCATTGCTGCCATAGCAACCCAGTTTGCACCTTAATAACCAATCATATTCAACTCTCCGTAACACCATTTTACTGTTACAGTTCTTTTTATAACAGTTCTACAAATTAAAATAATGAATTTTGCTATAGCAATCGCTGCTCGCTCACTTTTTAAATAACTATAGGGAGCCTCCTTAAACAGAACTGATTACCTATGTTATAGTTTATCTTTGTTTATTTTATCACGTGGCCATTGTATATTTACATAACAGTGCCACTATGTCGCAGCAAATGAAAGGTTTACAACGTTAATTAAAATACTATATAGCTACAGCATTATTACTGCATGCCGCAAATAAAATTGAATGAAAATTCTTTTTACATAACGAATGGAATCGCATTTAATTTATTTGTATATGATTTTACATCATATATTTGTTTTGTATTTAATTTTACATTATCAAAAAACGGGGAAGAGATATGAAAACGCTGCCCTTCAATTTTCATTTTAAAGGGATGTCACGCAGCGGGAAACAAAAATTATATTTACGCTAGTACGCGCTTTAATTTTTTTTATTGTATTTGATAGAAGTACGTATCAATGTTTAACATCGGCATAATTGATTATTTAAAATGATGGAGTAAAATATTTTTAATGTTTTTTCCCTCTTGAAAATAGAAAATATTCAGCTTTATTGCTTGGAAATTTAGTAAGAGTTTTAAAAAGCTACAGTTTTTTGTGCATGCGTTTAACAAAGTTTTGTTGCGCTTAGAATTTAGTAGTAAGATTTCCTTCGAAATTACTTTTTATGAATTTCAAATAAGATGCAAAACTATCATTGTGCTTTTCAGCTAGCTACATACCGTCACACATGGTGCCATTCCCAGAGTAACCTTTCATGCAAGTGCACTCATATGAACCATCAGTGTTGGTACAGTTTGCATTTGCATCACACTGGTGAGTTGCTGTGTCACACTCGTCTACATCTGAAAAAATACTTCGAATAAAAAACAGGGTATACGTTGTTTTTTGTTAGAATAGAAGCATTTTCAAGTAGAGAGGCCTTTAGACAATCATATTCGTCTATATTTTGTCATATTCACATTTAAATTAAACGGTAACAATACGTTCCCTCCTTCATGATTGGAGAACAATGATGGTGTGGAGTACTGCCCTGGAGTACTGTAGATAACGAGAGCAGTAACTTTCATAAATAACTATACCTTCACATTCGGTACCAGGTCCTGAGTAGCCTTCGTTGCAAATACAGTCAAATGTTCCGTTCTTGTTCAGACACGTTGCGTTTTCATGACATGTGTTAAGGCTGCTGTTTTCGCATTCATTAATATCTATAATCCACAGGAAAACAGTTTTTGATATACGACAAAAAAACGCCGATAGTGCAGGTAACATTACACTTGTGAGGAACAACTCTTGAAACATCGAATAAAAACCGAGTGTGCAATAACGCAAAACGCACACACGCGCACATATAATATACAAGAGATAATGCAAAGCTCACTCCCTTGTGGTAGTTTGAGCACTCTGGCCCCATTTCTCATCACACTGTGGGCGTGCGTGCAACGAGGTATATCCCACGAGCTGACTATGAGCCTTGCAAACCCGCGTGACCAGTTTTGAAAGTGGTAAAAGTTAAAGTTGTCTAGATCTGCTTAATATTATTATGTTTGTACATGACAAACGCCAGTACGCAAGTACCAAATTTAAACTCGACAAAATTCGTAGTTTGAAATATACCCTATATTGCAGACATCAGGGTATATATTAAGTATAGGTTATATAGCGTGTCCGAGGTTTACATGCTAGTTATAAACCAGAGGAGGCAAAGTCTCCGAGGGTTAATAACTAGCATAATATAAACCGATGGCGGCATGGGAGTATTTTGAAGTGAAAATATTTTGAAAACCAAGCAAGATACAAAAAACTATAAAAAGCCTTGGGTAAGATTTTAGGAGCTCTTTCAACTTAGGCATAAATAAAATTTGTTGCCGATGTCCTTTAATATATTATAATCAAAGTAAAATATTGTTGAAAAAGTTCGTAAGTATACCTTGGCAAACGATTCCTGTTCCATTGTAACCTTCATTGCATTCACAAACTGGTGTTCCACTTGCATTGTTACATGAAGCATTAATGTCACATTCATTGAGGTCAGAGCAAGTCATGAACACTTAAATAAGATGAAATAAAAGAACATTATGGCTAAGTTTCGTTGCAAAAATGTTTCTTGTATATTATATCGGTCACACATTTAAAAAATGAACGAATTACTTCATCAAATATTTTAAAATACGGCTGAAAAAGAAGACTTAATAACCCCTTCGTTCTTAGCCTTTCGGGTGCTCCACCTGGACGAATAAAATCGTCTGGCGTTAGACAGAGTAAAATATATAGAGTCCCTGAATCATGACAGCGTGAACGAAAGGGTTAATTAGCACCCTCTAGATTTTGACACTTTTATTGTGTTTTAAATGCTATAGTTTCAGCTAAGTTGTTGATCGTAAGATATAGACTCCGTTTACACTAGACCAAAAGTTTCCGGATTTGCTAAAGTTTTCGGATTTGGTTAAAATTGAGCATACGGATTTGTTAAGCGTTTACAATATAACCGTGTACGAAAAGTAATCGGATTCGCCCGTTTACATTACATGCGGAATTACAATATAAAGCTAACGAAAATGTTTCGTGATTCATTGCAGTTTTGGTTTACAACCGTTTACATGACGAATTGTCCCGGATTAGTATGTTTCGGATACAAAGTTTCTACTTTTTTCTCCGGATTCCAAGTTTCCGGATACAGCTCAAAACCGGGAAGATTGACTTTCGGATTCAGCGCTGCGCGTGTAAACGGCAACATGAATCCGGTACTACAACATCCGACTTTCATGATGAATCCGGAAACTTTTACTCTAGTGTAAACGGAGTCTTTATATACAGTATTCAGAAAGATAATGAAAAAAGTCATTTGTGCGATATCAGTTTAGTCATCATTTGTCAAATAAGTACGGAGTGTAGTTGTTTTCAGATATTTTAACTGCTGTCAGCCACGTTCAAAGTAACCATTTTTTCAAAATATATGTATCGTAATCTTTCATCATGTTTTCTGAAGTATATTTTCTATTTTATGCTCCAACTCGTTTCCAGACTACGAAAAAAAATTATGTTGCAAATGACCACCGAATAGCTAAAAGGTTTTTCAGTAAAAGCGTAAAACATGCTAAAGTAAAATCTCGTAATATATGCTATCTCGTAGTCTATTCCTATTCGTAGTCTGAAGCTCTTGATCATTATTTTTGAACAGTGGTTTTCTGAGATTACTGAGATTACCAAGGCTATAAAGGTTTAACCCCCCGGCCCCCAACCGTTTCCTGAGTATCAGAGTCTCACGACAGTCCCTTACCATTACAATCAAAGCCATCGCCATGGAAACCTTCGGTACAATTACATTCGAATACCCCGGGCTCTAAATCGGTACACGTCGCATTGACATGGCAAGGATTTGACATACACGGGTTCAGAGCTAGATTTAAAAATCAAAAAGGCCTTGTTAGAATTGTGAGTTTTTCAAAAATTAATTGTTAGGAAAATGTAACAATAGAACTAGTGACGTAATGCATGGGATTCTGTGACATGCACGTTAACACAATCGACATTAGCAAGTTTAGAAATATTAATTTGTTGCATGGATATAAGTTATACTCAAATATATTAGTTAGTTTCAGAGATATTAGTTAGTTTCAGAGATATTAGTTTCAGAGATATTAGTTAGTTTCAGAGATATTAGTTATTTTCAGAGGTATTAGTTAGTTTCAGAGATATTAGTTAGTTTCAGAGATATTAGTTAGTTTCAGAGATATTAGTTAGTTTCAGAGATATTTGTTAGTTTCAGAGATATTAGTTAGTTTCAGAGATATTAGTTAGTTTCAGAGATATTAGTTAGTTTCAGAAATAGTAGTTAGTTTCAGAGATATTTGTTAGTTTCAGAAATATTAGTTAGTTTCAGAGATATTAGTTAGTTTCAGAGATATTTGTTAGTTTCAGAGATATCAGTTACCAAATCGCGATCGATATTAGTTAGTTTCCGAAATATGAGTTAGTTTTGTTTCAGAAATATTTGTTGGTGATACTACTGACAGTGTTCTGAGAAGTTTTGCGGAAACGCCTTTACATGATTCGATTTTTCTAGTGCACCTTGAAATTGGAGCCGATCGTTTTTCCGTCACATGACGAGCGGACGATTTTACTCCTAAATGATTGCGTGGGCAGTTAACAGAATCTTGATTGGTTTTCATATCATCCTGCAAAATCGGCAACCCAATGAAGCTTGACCAAGTTAAACAATAATCTAGTTTTTTTGCTTACCATCACAAGTTATTCCATCACCAGAAAAACCTGTAGTGCATTGGCAAGAGTAACTTCCGTTTGTGTTAGTACAGTTCGCATTTGGAGAGCAGGTGTCCCCAGCACATTCATCAATATCTAAAAAATATTAGGAAAAGTTAGTCGTAATAGGACGAACATGTTACTTTATCTTCACAGTTTTACATTATTATGTTCCTTCAACCGGGAGCGGAGCTGAGACCGTGGGTATTAGGTTGATATGCTCATTAATTAAATAGCGTGCTTAATATTAATGACTTTATGTATTGTGTACACTGATGCCATCGTTTAAGCACTTATACGTTAGTCAGCTAAGAAGCTTGGAAACTTTAATCATTAACTTCAACTGTTTTTCGTGCATACTCCTTGTTTTATTCATTATATCATTTGGGAAGTTTAAATTTTCTTGAATAAGAATTCCTGGAGTTTTCCACATGACGAGTACAATTTTCTGGGGTTAATCGGACAGCGTACAAATCTAACGTATTTGACCAGTAAAGGAACAGCCAATTCAAACGCTGCCTTGACCAAACTCTCAAGCGTTTTTATGCTCTCGTAATTTTCCAAAATTTGATAAATATGGCAATAAAATTAAGCAAAATTTCTGGGGGTGCGGGTTAGAAATCTCTACAGGAGGTTTAGATATATTTTTATCGTTGTAGAACATCTTCGGTTAATCGTGACAAATTTTCTACAGGAGTAGGAGGAGGCAATTGTCGAAAAAATCCCCGAAAAGAAACATTTTTCAGCCAGCGCCCGTACTTTTTCTTATATCAGAAACTTTTAGTAACAATAACTTGAGAATAATTAAAAAATAGATTGGAGAATCCTATTAAAAAAAATGGACATCCGTAAAAAGACGTGACCCAGTATTTGGGATATTTTTCCAGAAGCTCATATCCCACACGAGTAAAACCATTTTATACTCGCGCTACTTGGTTATAGTTTAATACCTTCACAATATATCCCATCGCCACTGAATCCAGCGGTACAAGTACAGTTGAAATTGCCTGGAGAATTTGTGCAGGTTGAACGTTCATGACATGTTTCCAGGCAACACTCATCTTTATCTAAGGCGACAAATGTAAATCATTATATTTGGATGGAGTAAAATTACACAGAAATAGTATTCTATTTCACAGTACGCATCACTCATGCTCAGTCAATATTAAGATTGGGGATAATTTTGATAGCGGGAGTAGCATAGCCAAGCCAATATAGCATGGCGGTTTTGTGGGCGTGGGGGTGTGACCCACGCAAATTTTGGGTTATGTGGGTGGGTCGTTCATGGCCCAAGTACTCCGCGCTTAACTGAGCGTGAATGGCGTGCTTCAGGACGGCTGGAGCACCTCGCTTTATGTCACTGTCTATCACAGGTGGACATTTCTCTCCAATCACATGCGGAACGTTTTTATGGCATATTTTAACTTTTGCATCTCATTGTGCGTACTGTGAATAATGCCTATATTATTGAAATCCTTTTATGAGCTTTAAGTGACAAAGGAGAAAAGTGTACTAGAAGCACTTTGTACGTTGGTAAGAACAAATGTAGTACAATTTCCTCCATAGTTCATCACTGGGAAGACTTAATACGCAGGCACTCTAGCATCATCAATGTCCTGTTACTTAATCATTTTTTATCATTTTATTGAAACTATTTTCCGAGCGTTGATTGCCTAAGTAAATTTGGTGTTCATTAACCAAACAACCAAGTAATTAAATTCGGTATTCGCGGCAATATTGGTGAGTCTAGACTGAAAAAATATTGACGCGTCAATTTCAGGCGGTTATGCCGTGAATTCGTTCAAAGCTTTCATCAAAGGGGAAATAAACCTCAGACTGTGGCTTCGGTTAATAACACAAACTTCAGCTGAAGAGTTCTTCATATCACGTTCAACTTCTTTCAATAATTGTTAATTATCAGACCGGACAAGGGCCAATAAGCTCGCTTATGAGAAAACTTTACGAAGACGGAAAATAGGAAAAGTTAAGTCACCAAAAACGAGAGCATTAAAGTGCTAATTATCAAGGGAATTTTTTTATTGCCTCATTGGAAAGATCTGTTAAGATGGTTTTGTAAGTTATTTTACAGTTTTTCATTTATTTGCTTCGTTCTCGAGTTATTTCAGTTTGTTTAGGACGTTCATGCTAATTAATTCATAAGTCCATGCATAATGAGTTGACACACAATCTCCAAAAGGTTTGTTATCCCCAACTACAACAATTTCCAAAGACATTTATTTCATCAGCATCTCACCATACTATATAACAGAGGGTCTCAAATAACTAAGTCACTGATTCTAAAACAGATACAAAACTTTTCGTGTCAACTCATTATGCAATGTGACGTAATTAGCATGCATCTCTCCATGCAAACTAACTGAAATAATTCGAGAACGAAGAAAGTAAATGAAAAAATGTAAAATAACTTACAAAACCATTTTAACAGATCATTCAAATGAGTGAATAAAAAATTTCACTTGATACGCACTTTAAACAAGAATACTATTTAACAAGACTGTCATACCGAATACAACAATTATATCTTCCGGGTCACTTTCCACAGGAATCTCTTGCACTTTTTCTAGTCCGTATTTGCTGTACTTCTCCACAACAGCTCGGCTTTTAATGAGAACATACAAGTGGAGGTGGTCTTGAGCGAGCCTTATCTCGGACGAGTAAGTGATATTTAGGGACATCGTGGATTTTTCGTAAGTGGTTTTCATTAGAATGAAATTGGAAGATTCAAAGTCAACCCAGTAGATGACTTCATTCACAGCATCAGAAACAGCAACTTGTGGAGTGTAGCCTGGTGAAGTTAACATGTCTTCAGTGGTATCCATGTCCAACTTATGAAGTCGAATATTGGTTGTTGTAACCACAAATAGATATCTAGTAAATGGACAAATGAGAGCGAATATTGACTCCGTTGCGTCCAACTTGTGGAAAGTTTATATCCATAAGCTTACTCCGATTTGAAACTCGAAAAATCAAACCGGTTCGTTCGGATAAAGCTTCTGTAATTGTCCAGGCTTTGTATTTGACCTTAAGGCTGATTTCCACTTGCTATTTTTATCGCGCGATCTACTTTTTGGGATCGACATTTGTGTGGACTGTTGGCTCAAGGAGCTCGTGGCTTTCCTTTTTATAATAATATATTTTAGGTAAAGTGAGAAAATTTATGGTTTTGTCGCCTTTTTGTTTTAGGTTTTTGCTTACTACCCAGTGTTTTTCTTGTGTAAAGTCAGGAATAAGTTTGATAGACCGATTTCTACATATCTCTGTGTTAATTGTAACTATATTGAAATCGATCTTGTGGTTGTAGTTTACCGCTTGTAGTATAGTCCAATGAGAAGTTATGTTCCACACTAAAAGCACTATTTATTTAATTATTTATAAACTTTGTTGCTTCGCTTCAAGTGCAGCAGGATGCCCCACAGAGTTCATCCTTAGAATTAGCGGTACCAACATGATATATGAATGTTTCTGACTTAGTAGCTATAAATAGAGGTTTTCCGTGACAGCCATATTTCTGGTCAACTTCAAGTACCGCCGTGCTTAATGCCTGCATATTCCTCGGCACTTTAACCCTTTGGGACCAAGGATGCAGTTTATAAATTTTACTTTCGGAAGACATTACTCGTCAATTAGGACCCTCCTGAGTCCAAAGGCTTAAAGTTGACCACAAACATGGCTTCCGTGAAAAACCTCTATACACACTGTTTGGTTTATTACCCTCTCCTGGGGTAAAGTTATGAAAATGCTGTTCATAGTGGCAGTCATTTTACTGTCAGTCACACTAGCTGGTGCAAGAAGGGACCCAGGTAGTGAGAAGAATTTCTTACTTCAATCTGGGATCGACTCAAAAAATATTTAAAGTGGAAGTCAAGTCCGTCTTTCGATCGTTTCCCGCGCATTGTTTACATCAAGATTTTAAATTTATCTATCAAATTACATAGAAATATCAATATATATACTTCATACTTAAAGTAAGATTATGGCTTTTTCACGTCACGTCTTGGCCGCCATGCTGGTGTCCATTTTAAAGTTCCGATGCTCAATAGAGCAAAATTAATAATGAAATGCAAACTGGTTTGTGAAAACGCTCTATAGATTGCTTTCGTTTGAAATAATTAATATTCACAAGCAAAGCCGTATGTCCTCGTGCATGTCAGACTACAATTAAAAATAACTTTGAACTGTCGCTAGAGCGTGAATTACTCGACAAAAAGGTATATCTTTGTCGAATCTCCTTCGGACTGATACTCTTTACGGTTTGCTTTTTACCTTGCTCGAAGACAATTCTAAAGCCGTGGATATGGCTTTCGGAAAAGAACTTTTGTATTCCCCTATGTTTGTTTACATTGTGGAGACAGACTTGACTTCCACTTCGAGATAAGGGAATGATAAGCTTACCGATTCATTTCGTCCACGTTGATATATTTAGCCTTTAAGTCAACAAACTCGCCTTCCATTCCATCTGATAAGTTGATGTAGTTTACAACGTCTGTGCTGCTATGGATATAAAATATGGTGTTGTCCGCGGTGAAAAATGCAAAATGTATTCCAAGAAACTGTAACATTTTCACTTGTCCTGGTCGTTTGCCATCCATATTAATACCATTGACAGGACCAGGCTGGTCAGAATTATAAAGCACGCGATAACTGGACATATTGAAAGCAAGAATCTTGCCGGGTGAATCCGTGATTTCTCCCCCGTTGGTGTCATTTCCGCTAGTGTAGTGCCAATATATGCCATTTTCCGAGCCAATTATCACGAATGGGATATCGCATGATTCTACGGAAGAACAAATCATTTCAGTATACATACATTGCTATGTTGAAGCGCACGCTAATAAAAATGAAAAGCTTTGATCGGAATAAAAATGAAATGCTTTTCGATTATCTGCCTTGAGTTAGGTTTTTACCCCACGCACGCGGAAATCTAACAAAGTTTAGTAGGGTGTTTTAGTGCGCCTTGTTCCAGACTCGCTGACCGATCGCCGTTTTTATCGTGCTCCTAACAATTTGTTCATTTTAATGTTTGTTACAAGTAGCTGTCTATTCCAAAAACTTAGTATTTTGCCGTAAGCTATCAAGTTGTTTATAGCATGATACCCAGAAGGACGTGACAACTTGATAGAGTGCTTGTGAGACAATGGAAAAGTTGACACGACCTTAAACATTTGTGGAATATCGCGAATACGCTTGTAATAGTTTTATATCTTACGTTTTCACAAGATGATGTTATCAAAAGTTGGTCTTAACCATAATTTGTTGTTGCGATTCATGTTTTCAAAGGGCATTTTGTCAATCATATTTTTAACACCTACACTCACTATTAAGTTTGTTGATTTCAGGCACTTTTTTCCCAGATAATCGTAAGATAAATATCAGAGGCCAGCTTAAAACTGTTAAATGTATAGCCATGATGCATAAACATTATGGCTATACATTTAACAGTTTTAAGCTGGTCTCTGATATTTATCTTACGATTACGATTCTCGCCTGGCAAATCTATCGCCACTGCCATTCCCAGATAATAATTTAGATCACAAAATGTGTTGATGTCCATTGGCTACGAACGGTGCATTAGAGCTTATATATTATTACGTCACGACTAACACTGTTTTCAACTTAGGACCACCTTAAATGGAATCGTTATTAAGTTTGTTTCTCAAGGACTATGATTAAAGAAGCAGAACATCCTTCGTCAACACATCCATAAGAAAGAAATTTGAAAAATATGTGGAAATAACATTAAACACAAAAACGAGGCTAAGGGTTTTTTCATTAGCCTCGTTTTCGTGTTTAAGGTTATTTCCACTTTTAATAGCCAATATCCAAAATTATTTCTTATGAATGTGCATGTTGCCGAAGGATGTTTTTTAAATCAAATTTAAAATCCATCCCATTTAAAATGGTTCTGAGTTGAAAACAGTGTTAGCCGTGATAATCGGTAAAGTCTATTAGTAGAATAGTACTCTTGATAATTGGGCAGGGGCAGAACTAAGAGCCAAAGAACCTGTACATTGACGGAATTTTAGAATATGTGATGCGAAGTATGCAATGAGAACAGAATCTGAACGGTTTGTTCGTAAGGAATTAGGTCAATCCTTAAGAAGGCTCCTCCTCATGAAGCCTCACGAGGCAAGTGGAAAAAAAACTATTTATGACATAATGTTTTGTGAACGTGTAAGAACCTTTGTAACATGTTAACATGGTTACACAGAGTAAATTTCTATCGACTAAACAAGTGTGCGAACAGTTGCCATGGTGACAATAACGTTTCAAAATGGCCACAGAATTCCATTTGGCAAATGAGTTTCCCTGCTAGCAGAGGTCTCTTTTTGTGGATTTCGCTTGACTGACGGGCAAAAGGAGGAAAGAGACCTCTGCTCTGCTTCGAAATTATCTTTCATACAACGGGAATTTCAAAACGCATGATCTGTAAACATGTTTGCTGACCACTTTTTGAGCCCACTGTGTGGCGTGCATGCACATTCTAGTAGTCGCATATTCACGTGATCGCAGTCGCTAAGCAACACCCGCGCATGTTCAACAGAGTTCATTTCGAAGCAGAGCAGAGGTCTCTTTCCTCCTGCTCGTCAGCCAAGCAAAATCCACAGAAAGAGACCTCTGATAGCAGGGCCGAACAATTGACTTCGGTGACACCAGTTTTTTTTTTCATGGAACGTTTCGCCCATGGACGGTTCACAAATGCAACAACTTTAAAAAAAATCGCCTGTAAAAAAACTACAAGGCTGTAATCCATATGTTTGTGTCTGGTACAGTGAGCTCGATCGTATATGTATATATACTGGAGGGAAAACTTTGGGATGACGAGTGAAGCCTATGCCCACGATCACGAATGAACGAATTTGGCCGAGAAGAGACTGGGATTGACGTACTAAATGACTCGAGCAAGATGACGAATTG